>JAQQSZ010001815.1:0-14954 GCA_028646595.1 Phalanger gymnotis | reverse complement strand
TTTATAATTCACTTATTATTGTCATCAGTCATCCAAAGGCTGTTCTTTGCTCACTGTAAAGTTAGAACGTGAGTTGGCTATGGTTATCAAAGAAAAGCAGAAAAAGAGGAGACCCAAAGAAATAAACCAAGTACCTTCAACAAAATTGCTGAATGAGCAGATCATTCTCTTCATGAGACAACTCTGAGCGGAAGCCCAAATAACCATTAAATCAAAGAGAAAAACATGCATTGTAAGCTATAACTCAGACTTCTAGAATAAAGGGTAAAACAGATCCCTAGCATATTTTCACTGGGTTCCTAAATTAAATCCTTATTTTGAATGTTACATTCATTGGCTTTAATATTTTATTATGTATTCTGACAAAGCAAAGATCAAAATCTCTTCAAAAGTTTTGTATTTGGGTTTTTTTAATAATATATTGTTAGCATGTCTCTTTGGAATAGTTTTCTTCCCTCAGACCTGGAGATAGCTTCCACATAGAAATCATTTTCAAAACACTAGTTTTTAAAAGATTAAGAGTTCCACCGTCTTCGGCATCTCATGCAATTATTTTGTCTTATGATTTGTTAACCGAGGATAAAAAATGTAGCTTTTTATTTAGAAGGCTGAAGGATATGCACTAGATTTCTAAAAATACAAAACATCAAAAGTATCATATTATCTAAAAACAAAAATTAAACTCCAAAGTTTTTCCACATGGATCTAGATTTGGTACATTTCAAGTCAGTGAGATGGTAACAGCCAAAGATCTGGCTCAAACAGTGGGTCAGCTTAACTGAATAGATCTAAGTACAATCTGTATCCACATGGACCAACCCAAACTTCATCTCTGTTAAATGTCTGCAACTCTGCTGATTCTGACATTGCATATTATTCCGTTTTGCTTCCTGGAATCCAAGTACTAAAGTGAGTGGAAATTCCTCATTCACGTGACATAAAAAACATGCCTTCCAAACAATTCTGAGTGAATGTAATTGACTAGCCAACCGGGCACCGCTAGTTGCTCCAGATTTTAAGCCATTGCCTTGGTTGTCTTATTGATGGGGAATCCTCCACCAGTATATCGAGGGCCACTTCTGGTCGTCGGATAGGTATTTTCTATCATGGAGAGGCATTCCTTATTCCTTTAAAAAGGAAAAAAAAAGTTAGTTGATCTTTCTTCCCTTGAAAGTTTGGTGCTACAAGGATTTCTTTGGTCTAATTATTTATCCATTTAAAATTGGCTGACTAAAGCTTCCAGTTTTAGACCAGGTGACTTAAACCTAATTAGGTGACTACTGATAACATTTGGAATACAAAAAAGCTACAATTAAGTGATCCCTCCTAATGGGAGCCTAAATATGGATAGAGAACCTCATTAAAAGTAGAATGCTGTGAACTTTGCTGACTGAGCCACCAGCTGCTAGTGATCCTTCGGTCTTATGAAATACTTGTTTATTTTCAAAGGATTAATCAGGTTGGTTTTTTTCTCTTCACTGAATTGTAACCAAATTCATCATGTGTCAACTTTTTAATTTTATAAAAATCCCTTAAAAACTTTTATTTCACATGTACAGAAGTCAATAGGTATTCACATCAGATCTATGCATTCGTAAAAGATCAAATTTCTAGAAGCCTCAACATAAAGCAATTAGTAGTAGAACTTTGTTAAAAATGCAAAGAGAAAAATACAAATAAGTTCACTAGACAAAACCTAAATACAGTTTTATCCTAAAAGAAAGGAAGGAAGGAAAGGAGAGGAGAGGAGAGGAGGAGAGGGGAGGGAGGGGAGGGAAAGGTGGGGACAGGGGACAGGAACAGAGAGAGAGAGAGAAATGAAGAAGAAGAAGAAGAAGAAGAAGAAGAAGAAGAAGAAGAAGAAGAAGAAGAAGAAGAAAAAGAAGAAGAAGAAGAAGAAAAAGAAGAAGAAGAAGAAGAAGAAGAAGAAGAAGAAGAAGAAGAAGAAGAAGAAATCTTGAGTTGCTCTAAGGGCCTACAGAGATCTCCTGGTTGGTGAGAAGGAGTGGGGATGGTGAAGAGAAGAATTTATGTATGCATAGTCTCTAACATATTATTGTTCCTTTTTTGTCACCAAGTTCCCTTAAATTATAGCTCAAAAGGAAAACATTTCCAGAAAACCCAATTCATAACATCAGCAAATCCTCTTAGGAATTTTTTAAAGTAATTCCACTTTGAGAAACACAAATGTATTTCTTTAAGGGAATGCTGAATTGGGAAAAAGTCAGATTGATAACACAAGTACATCCTAAAGGAGATTTGTATTGGGAATTAAGGAAGGTAGGAAAAATGACTAAGAAAACCAGAGTTAAGAAGAATGAAGAGAGATAAAATTGATAACATGAACGGGGCGGGGGGCAAAAAAATAATAGCCTAGAAAGTCAAAAGAATAGGAGATAATATGCAAAATCATTCCTTGGGGGGGGGCAGGGGGAGAACCTGTAGATCATTACCTAATCAATCCAGCTATCTCCTGGCAGAACTGATTTCATGATTATGAAACCATCCTCAATACATGGGCAAAAATCTTTAGCTTTAAATGTCCCCAGCAAGGATGAGTCTCTCACATGACCTGGCAACTCATTTAATTGATTACTGCTAAATATATATCCCCCTTCGTTCCACCCCTCCCCCACCCTCAGCTAACTTAAATCCCCCCAAAAGAAGAAATTTTAGCATAATACTCTTGGGCTTCATCATGCTGACTAATATTAACAAAGAAACCCCTTTATAACGTATTTTAATGAGCATCTCGCCTCATCATAGTTTTCTTCAAACCTTTTATTTCTCTCCTGTAAACTCACCATTCTCATACGTCTTGTTTTTCTTAAGTATAGACCTCAAAGCAAGGGGAATTACTCAACTGAAGACTGACCAAACTGTAGATAAGCTGATGATTACAGTAAGACCGTGACGGAAGGCTAAGACAATCGGAATGATACCACACTCTGAGCCTAGAGCTCTCCGGTGAGGACTGAGAAAGCTCAAGTAAGAATGGGCTAGATTCCACACCCTGGCAGGGACAGACAGAAGGCAGTCATCCCTCAGATGAAATGGCTCATCTGAGGGAAGTAAATTAATTTATCTTTACAGGTAATAGATTTGGGTCTTCAAAAAAAGATCCAGGCGAGGTAGCTGTTGGGCATTAAATAGATAACACTACTGATCAAATTCTTCAGTTTGAAAAAAAGTTTATAGGGTTTGTTGATTTAGAATCAGAAAGGCCTTCAGAAGCCATCTAGGCCCATTCCCTCAGTTTACACATGAGAAAACTAAGGCCCAGAAGAATGAAGAGAGTTGGCCATTATCAGAGAGGCAGGACGTGGCAAAGGCGTGACAGAGGAAACTCCTTTGACTCTGGATCCAATAGTCCTTCCATGGCACAAAGCTGCTTCTTATGCCAGACACAGCATTACCATCCAAAAGGTGATCTTTGTGCAATTACATTTAGTTGAAAAAAAGCATTTAATTGGTACCACCTACATTATAGTAATGTTCTGTGCCACTGAGAAGAAGGCATCCAAATTTTTTAAGAGAGATTTTTTTGAGGAGGGTTGGGTAGATCGATTAGGCTGAACTTTGCCACTGAGTTAGTGAGATCACAGACAAAAGTCTCAAAAACACCTGTATCATTTGCCAGTCCATTCAAATCTTCCTACAACTGTAATCTCTAAACTCAAAAAATGCCAAGCAATCAGGATAAGCATAATAATTAATAATAGCTTGCACTTTATATGGTGCTTTAAGGTTTGCAAAGCACTTTGCCTATGGAAGTATCTTGCTTTGACAGTGCTTATAGAGTCTGAACAGCATTCAGGGTTCACCAACCAAGATTAAAATCAGCTAACCTTAACTTCGCTAGCCCTGAGATCAGGCTAATGATAATAACAAAATAATGACAAGTTATGTGAATATAAGGAAACTCAAAATTGTATTCCTGAAAGGAAACAAGAACCTGGAAATTTAAGAGGGACTCTCCATAACAAAAAAAAAAGTTATTTTCTAAAGGACTGTTTATCTGTCAGTGACTGATGTCCAGAGACACGGTGTTAACTGAACACACTGATCGTAAAACTTAAGAAGGGTTGTCAGGGGTCAACAATTGTTGTTCATTCTAAACATAAAGGCTGCATTATCATAGTGTACAGATGAGTTAAGGGCCTTAATTAATCCCTGTTTTGCTGATCTGGTCACTAGAAATACTGGGAGTCTTAAATGTGAATGAGCCTGAGCAGAGCAATCTGATGTTGAATCACACAGGCAAGAAGTTATCCATAAATTCCCAAAGCAGATTAAAATATCCCATCATGTATTCTTCAGTCTATCTAGATGTTTACCAATTAGTGGTAGACATCAGAGCCCCAGAATAAAATCTGCATACTTGACCTAGCTTTAAAATCAAGTTTGATGTGCAGCCTTGGAACTGTCATCTGCTCTCTGTGTCTCATTTACCCACAGAGGTTCTCTGCCCCACTGTTACGTTGTGCAGTTTTCTGGATGTTTGTACCACATTTTCATATATGCAAACAGTATAGAACATGAAAATAGAAAAAAATCACAACTCTTACTTTTGATTTTGTTCCTTGCGTTTCTGAGTGAGATATTTCTTCTTCACATTAAGGAGCTCGTTGGCGAGTCTCTCAATCTCATACTTGTACTCCTGGCTCTGTGACTCATACATATTCAATTCTGAAGACAAAACCTAACATCCCAAAGAAAGCGGCAGTAACATGAGATATAGTTAGATGGTGTTCTTTCCCTGGTAGAGCTAGAGGCTTACAGCAACATTCAGTAGCCCAGGAAAGAAGTCTAAATGGACCACAGCCCAAGCACCTGACAAACAAATACACAGTTACAAGTCAATAAATGGACCCAAGACCTTACTAAGGGTTGAAGGGATAAAAAGAGAATAACATACCTGAAAATGAAGTGTCATTCTCTAACTTACCATGATTAATATGAAATGACATTCACTAGGCTAAAACAAAATATGGTTTCTTAAAATAAAAGATCTTATGTTCTTTTTTTGTTTTGTTTTTTGGAACAGAGAAGGCATGGTAATTGGGGTTAAATGACTTGCCCAAGGTCACACAGCTAGTAAGTGTCAAGTGTTGGAAGATGCATTTGAACTCAGATCCTCCTGACTCCAGGGCTAGTGCTCTATTCCTGTACCACCTAGCTGCCCTGGAATCTCATATTCTAGGCACACCAAACACAAGGCCCATGCCTCAGAAATAACACTATGGGGATGCCAACAAGGCCCATGCAACACTCCTGAGCAGGCCTAAACCAGATTAAAATGTAATTGGGAAATATTTAACAAAATAAATCAAATACAATAAAATAGACATAATATCAATATACGATTTTTCTAAATGAATATGTGCCTGCAAGGATCTTTATGTATGATTTCATAGCCCCCATTTCTATTTGAGTTTGACGCCACTATTCTAAAGCATATTCTAAAAACGTGTGCCAAATATACCCAAAAAAGAGGATGAATTTTTAAAATTTAAATTTGCTTTAAAAGCTTTTTTTAAGACAATCATGAAAAAATCACTAAGGAATTTGAGTCCAAAGCTTTCAGGTGAAAAATGATTCCCGAATCATCCTCCTAATCCCTTTAATCATCACACTGCTAACATTGTGGGTATTCATTTTGCAAGTCCGCAATGGGTATGGTTCTTGCTGTTGTGTGTCCCTTTTTGAATTCTCTGGAGCCATTCACAAATTCTCATTTTACCAGGAAGAGGGAAACTTACCTCCAAAGATGCAAAAGGTATAACATGTACTTAAGAGACTCACTCACATTGTAAGAAACAGCAATATGAAATGTGATTATCTGCTTCCGTTAAATGTGGAAAATAGATGTTTCTGTGGTCACCAACAGGCCAAACAGGGTAAGACAGTGGGCCATGCATTTCATATAAGCTTTCAGTGTTAAAAATCTGCCCCTAGTCTCCAAGAGAAGCCGAGATTGCCTTCCGTTCTATTTACGGGGGCTGTGATTTATTCTGTATTTCCATTTCCTTATTCTTTATTTCTAAGATTTGCATGAAAAGAGGATCTTCGCCTCTTAAGTGTTCATCTGCTTCTGAACCCTTTCCCCTTAATTGCGATGGAAATGATTATGACTATGGTGATGCCAACAGAAGAATATGATTTCCAGTTAGGGGAAAATCTGCCACAACAGATGAACTCTAAGAAACATAGATCCTGTTTTCAACTCATAAATAAAGGAGTCGGGAAGAGAATGCAGGCAATGAGGCCAAATCAACTGAAATGCTCATTAATATTGACCTCTGAACTTCTTCCATGAACTATACTTTTTTATATCAAGGATCTGGACTTTCTGAGCTGAAGGGTTAAAAACAGTCCTGAAGATTCTATGAGCCACTCTGCATAATGCAGGGCTAATGTATGAATATCTAAAAGCAATCTTCAATCTACAGCAACGTTCACCTAACCCGGTGCAACTTTATTTTAAAAAGAAAATAATAATATTTGTTAACTAGTTTGACTCAAATGTTTGAAAAAAATGACCAAGAAATTAACACATTTGTAATTCTAATTGTGACTCAGTATACTGTGAGAATCACAGAATTTCAAGTGCCATCTAGTTCAACCTATAACTGACCAGTAATCCCCTCTATAACACAGCCAGGCCTTCCCTCACATCCTTGGAATACCTCTAGTGAGAGGAAATGTACTACCTTTAGAAATAAATGATAGCAATAAGTATTTAAAACAGTGTGTTGTAAATTAATGTTGTAATTAGACATATGTTTCGTCTGCCAGTTTTTTTAAGAAAAAACATTTTAAAATCATATTCTTCAAAGGATACTTGTAAAATGACATCTGTTTTCCCCAAGCAGAGAAGGCTGTTGAACTCAGAAATAAGGACTATGATACTAGACTGTAAGCTGTCTGATGGCAAGGGCCACTACATCTAACTTCTCTTTGTGTCCCCTGTAGCATCTAACACGGGGCCTTGAATATGGCAGGAAATCGACAAATATTTGTCATGGACTTATATTTAATATGTGCCATTATTTTGATGGTATTCATAGCATATTACAGATGTTTCTCATGAGTTGTAACTACCGGAGTAACAATATTTAAGTACTTAGGAAGACAATGTTCAAAATATAATAGGGCAATACTGTAGTAGGGTATGGGGCAAGACTGCAAACAAAAAAAAATCAATTGCAAGTGTAGACTGACGTTGCAAAAAAATATACAATTCTTGTATTAAGGAAAAAGCTCCAGGGTAAGGAGACTTTGAGTGAGACCCAATTCTTGCTTGATTTAGGCTTACCTTTCTTTCCTTACCTATGCTTCATATTAATGGAAGGGTATAACCCTGGAGGACTGTGGGGAATTTGTGCATTTTGCATATTTTCAGGTGACAGAAGGGAACTATCAGAACCCTTGAAAACTGTCCCTACTAGAATGGCAATCTGGACATTCTCCCATCCTGATTTGGGAAGGTTGTCTGATTTTATCTGGCAAGTAAACCAAAACATCTTCCCCTCCCCACCACGAAGGCCTCTATTTCTAAATCATCCATGTAAAATTTCTTTGAATTCCAAGCTCCAACCCTAGTTGTCTCCTTTTTTGCCCACCTGACTCTTTCTAGGAGTGGGGACCTTTGAATTCAGCCTGAGCATCCAAGAACTGAGGAGGGGAGCAGTCAGGTCTGCCTCTCCCCTGATTTCCATGCAAGAAAAGCATTCCCCTAAGCACAAAATGATGTTGAGAATGACAGCCTCTTATTGGCAAGCAATGACACATCCTCCGGGCTCCTGAAAGCCCTCTCTTTTGATAGTAAGTAGTCAGAGCCTTCAACTCACTTTCAGCTGTTTGGTTTTCTCTCTTAGCGTGTGCCTGTATAGCTGCAGTTGCTCAGCTGCTTCGGGCCCAGGCTGTCGAGCCAAGATGTGCTTCAGTTCCACATACAGCTTCTCCTTTTCCTGCAGGAGATATTAGAGAACCATAGAATTTCACTGCTAGAAGAGACATTAGGGATTATCTAGGTCACCTCCCCTCTTTTTCTGAATACTTAAACCAGACCCTAGGGAATCCGATGACTTGCCCATGGTCATTTATTAGCTAATGAGCACCTGCCCTACGCTTTAAACTCAGGTCTCTTGATTCCAAGACCAGGTCTTTTTCAGTGATGTTTGCCCCAAGTTCTGAGTCTCCTTCACACTCACATCTTAGGTCAAAGTTGTGCTGGTGATGGCCAAGCAATCGATTCATCTTGATACCATGACTCGAGAATACTCAGTTTGGAGAAGTCCAGACCTCCTTCACTAACCCCTACTAACTTCCTGGGTCACTTCAATTTCCAAAATACAATGACCACGGGCACTCTGAGACCTAATTGCCTGAAATTTAACTTTCAGATCTTTAAATTGAAGGCATTATGTAAAAGACAAAAATTCACTTCCACAGCTTTCCAAACAGTAGGTACCATCGAAGAATTTGGACAAATACTGATAAAGACAAGGGTTTCCACTCATCAGTTTCTGTATTTATTTCCTTGAGGTAACTACCATGAAAAAACATGATAGGTAAAAAAGACTCTCATTAAAAGCGACATCCAGTCAGATGAGAAGCTAATTTTTAACAAGAAGCAAGTATTCCAAGTACTGTCATCAGCTAACCCGGTTTGCCAGAGAACATAAAACAGTCAATAAAAATGTAGCTAAAGGGAAATTCATTAACTGGCAATTGTTATCATTTGTTGTGGTTTCTATCTTCCCCTGACGCATTATGGAAACTTTATTATAAGCACTACGGCTCCATTTACCAGGAAGTGTGTACATTACTTAAAATCAGTTTCATAGAATAAATGCATTCCAGATACATGCCACCCAGAACCCTCTGGATGAATTTACATTAAAAAGGTAGTCACATTTCGGAAATAGGCCCAGCAACTGCATGGAAAGAAAACAGGCTGCACCAAAGGGGAGGATAGCAACAACAGAATTATGATCTAGGCGTTTTCCTGTTCTATAACACCCTCTGTTTCACCTTCCAAAAGGATCTTCACAGTAAGTGTTAGTAGCACACAATGAGGATAAAATCAAGGGGTGAGTTTATTTTATGTAACCACTTAAAGCCTACCTTGCAGAGAAAAAAAAATCTTCCCAAGATAGCTTGAAGATTCCACTTAAACAGGTGAGGAATAAGGGGAGAAAGCCAATTAACTGATTTGTACCTGTCTTCTGGCAGATGAAGTAGTTGGGACTGAAATTAAAGGACCCCACAGTAGAGAGAAGAGACTAATCCTGTCTTTGTTCAAATATAATCTTGAACTGGTCATACTCACTTCTTCCTACCAGCTCAGAATACATCACAGAGGCTAACGCTTCAATGGCCCTATGAGAGGGAAGCTGAGGGAACATTCATTAACACTCAATAAACATTTACTCTATGCTTACCGTGTGTGCAGAAAATGGTGCAAAGTGGTAAGGAAGAGACAATGTTTAAATAAAACGTAGCTCCTGTCCTCATATAGCTTAGCTATGGTAGCTTAGTAGATACAGTGGTGGACTCACTGAGGAAAAACCTGGGTCTGAATCTGATCTTAGATACATTAGTTGTGTCATCTTGAACAAATAACTCTGAGCATCAGTTTTCTCATCTGTAAAACTGGGAAAATAAGACTTGTTTTAACTATCTCCCAGAGGGCAGCAAGGTGGCACAGCAGATAGAGTGCCAGGCCTGGAGCCAGGAACACATGAATTCAAATATGACCTCAGACACTTAATAGTTGTGTGACCCTGGGCAAGTCACTTAACCTTGTTTGCCTCAAATTCTGCATCTGTAAAATGAGCTGGAGAAGGAAATAGCAAGCCACTCCAGTATCTTTGCCAAAAAAAGCCCAAATGGGGTTACAAAGAGACAGACACAATACAAAATGACTGAAAAATAATCTACTTTTCGGGATTGCTGTGAGGCCCAAATGAGAAAATGAATGTAAAGCATTTTACAAATTTCAAAGTGGTACATAAATGTCTGCTATTGTTACCATCACCAAAGCTGGAGGGAGGAGATGACAAAAACAGGTTATTATAATACACTCCAGGTATCAGACCAATTAAGATTTTTTAAAAGGCATCTACAGAAGATGGAAGCAAAGGCAAGTAACGAGATAAATACAAAAGAGAGGCATGATTGTGTGAGAAGAGCGTGAGGAGCCCTAAGGCCCCAAGTGATTGGAAGCTCACAAGGAATGCTGATACAAACAGAAGAGGCTAAAGACTGCATTTTAGTGAGGACACCAGGCCGACTACATCCTCTTCATTCTTCTCCAGGCTGAAATCCTAACCTTCCTCCAGCAATTTCTCTACGTGCCCTCTGTCAGGTACTTTCACCTGTACCCTCCATCCAATTTCCTTTTACGCACTGTTTTCCCCATTAGAATGTAAATTCCTTGAAGGAAGAGACTGTTTTTCTGCTTGTATTTGCAAGCATAGTGCCTGGCATATAGTCAGTGCTTAAGAAAGACTTGTTGACTTGGCTCAACTTTTAAACTCTGTTGGGATGATGAAAGAAAAGAATAAAACTGCTTCTGCAGCACATGGAGCAATGATAAGGGACAATTCAGAGGAGGCAGAACTGTTGAGCTCAGTTTTGCCTTCTATTTCTCTGCCAAGGAGAAGGATCTTTGGATTTGCAAGGATAGATATTAAGACTCAGGCTAAGTAGGAAGGTGGTAGGAGAGTTCCTAGCTGCCCTCCTTGAATTCATGTCCACAGACTTGAAAGAATGGACTGCTGGGACTGCTCAAGGCAAATGAGCTATATTCAACTTCCAAATTACCCCACACCGAACATAAATAACACCTCAATCTCACAGTGGACTGGACCCTCCAAATGTTTCCTAAAAGGAAGAACAATTTTCACGTGCAGAAGTGGGAAGTTTTTCCCAATTTGTTCCCAAGTCTTATTCTAGGACTTCCTTCTTCTAAAAATCATAAAGTATATTAAAAGTGATAAGAGAGAACAAGTAAGGGAAAGGAACAGAAAAGGAATATGAAAGAATAACTACCCGGGTACTTCAAACAGAAAAACTTAATCCTAGATGAGATCTCAGAGCTAGAAGGGTCCTTGGAAACCACCGGGTCTGATCTCTGCTTGAACCAGAACATTTTCTACATTGGATGTGAGAGGCGGTCATCAAACTTTTGATTAAAGACCTCCAATGAGAGAGAATCCACTTCTTCTAAAGTAGCCCCTGCCACTTTGAGATAGCTCTCATTGTTAGATAATATTTCCTTACATCCCATTTAAATCAACCTCTCTGAAACATCTACTCCTTGCTTACTTCTGCCCTCCAGAGCTAAGCAGAACAATCCCAGTTTTTCCTGAACACAACAGTCCCTCAAATATTTGAAGAGAGCTCTCGCACTCCCTCTAGCTAGGTGGCAAAGTGAAAAGAATGCTAGACTTAGAGTCAGGAAGATCCACGTTCAAGTCCAGCCTCGGATACTAAGTTCCTCACATCGCTTAACCTCTCTTTGCCTTAGTTTCCGCAACTCTAAAATGGTGATGAGAATAATAGCACCTGCTTCACAAGGTTTGTTGTGGGGACCAAATGAGCTAGTATTTGTAAAAGACTTGGCCCAGTGCTTAGTACACAGTCCATGTTGTTATTCTGTTGTTTTCAAGTTGTGTCTAACTCTTTATGACCCCATTTGGGGTTTTCTTGGCAAAGATACTGGTTTGCCCATATCTTTCCCAGCTCATTTTACAGATGCAGAAACTGAGGCAAACAAGGTTAAGTGACTTGCCCAGGATCACACAACTAGTAAGTATCTAAGGGCTAGGTTTATATTCAAGATAAGTCTTCCTGACTCCAGACCCAGCATTCTATCTACTGTACCACCTAACTGCTCTATGCTTATTCCCAACCCATAAGTCTTTTCTTCTCTAGGTTTAAAGATCCCTAGTCACTTTACTCAAATTCCATGTGAATACAAGGTCTTTCACTCCAGCTTATCAATGACCTCCCTAAGCTGTGGTGCCCAGAAATGTACATAATGTACCTGTGGTCTGACCAGGAAGAGAACAATGCAAATATAGTCATCTACCACATATGCATGTGCGCGCACGCACACACACACACACCTCAAGTCCTGCACTCTCTATCTTTTTTAATTTAGTCTAAGATTACACTAGCTTTCTTGACTGCCATATTAATCCTGTAGTTCCCTAAAGGTCCCAGATCTTTTTCAGAAGAATCGTTGCCTAGCCATGCTTGCCCATTCTTGTCCTTGTGAATTTGATTCTTGGAACCCAAGTGTAAAATGTTATATTTGTTTCCCTTATATTTCATCTGGTTAGGTTCATCCCAATGTTCTAGCCTTTTGAGATCTATTTGAACCTTTGTTCTATCATATAATGTATTAGCTATACATCCATTGTTATCTGCAAATTTGATGTCTGCCATCAATGCTTCTATTCAAATCATTGATAAAATTGTTAAACAGCACAGGACAAAGCACATATCCCTTGGGGTAGTCCACTAAACACATCTTTCCAAGTTGACATCAAACTATTAATGATTCCTCTTTTGGTCCAACCATCCACAAGATCTGACTCCAATGGTACAATCTATATAATTTCAAGCCCACAAATCCCTCAAGGAGTTAGATGTTCCAAGAAAGATGATGCATGGGAAACCAAATAATAGTTTATGGTCTGAGACAATGAAATGCACGAAGTAGAAAAGAGAATTCTAGAAGTAGAGAGTCCTTTATCAAATTTCTACTTGTATCAGTTCAAGTATACTCTTAAAGAAGAACATCTTCCTAATAAAAAGCCCTAGCGAAGGCTGGTCAGCATTAACATGCTGGCCCTGAGTGTGACACAGATTTGTATTTGAGGAGAGTAGGCTAGTAATTTGGATAAATATGGAGTAGTTGATGGATTGAAGGTCTTATGTACAATTGTTTTCCAATTTCTTTCTCTCCTAACCCTCTACAAGGGCCAACCGAGCTCTTCAAACATTGTGCAATGGTGTGTATAATAACCCCATTTAGAGACAAAGCGTACAATTCTATTATAAAGAGAATCTATCTTATGCAACAGAGACTCATTAGCTGTCCAATGTATATTGTCTCCATAAGCCAGCACTGGCAGAACCAGCTGCCTTATAATGCATATCCTGTCCTTCTTCATTAAGCAGAGTCCATCTTTTTTTAAACCTAGTCAATTAATTTGTCACTGGGTTAGAAGCACCATATGTCAATGAAGAAAATCCCAGAAAAATCATAAATACTATATTTTTTCCTCACTAACAAAAGACTATTTTCTTTGGGCTAGAATCTATTAATTTATTGTTTTTGTTGTTGATTCACAAGGAATATTAATATTACTTTGGCTCACATCTCATTCTTCAAATGGTTTTATGAATAGCTACTACTAGAAAAAAAATAAAGTTAGACACTAACATCAATACTGGAGGTCTCTGGGTCCAGCTTAGAATTTGTATGATTCTATGATCCTAGTTTAGTTCATTGTATGGAAGTGTTTTTGCAAACATTAAGTATGTTATCTTCATCCTCAGTAATTAAGTTCTCTTCCCAGGGATCCCCATTCTCTTTGTCGGAGAATTTATCAGACGTGATTATAGGATTCCTTTTCTGGGAGACTCTCCATGGAATGATGTCAGATGATGGTTTAGCACACTGTCAATACTGGCCAAATGCAGTGGTGAAAAAATTAATTCTATTATTAGATTCAAATAATGCCGTCATTACATGGTGCCATTCAGGAACCACAGGGGAAAATGCAGAGTTAAGTATCGCATAGATTTTCAGCTATTCAGGTTTTATCTACCTAAAATTTCAAAACCTTCCTTCAGAACAGTCTGTGCAAATAAAAGTTATAACCATTCTGGGAACAATCCAGAGTAAGAACTTGGGTTGCTCATAGGTCTCTTTTCAAGCCAAACCATAGTAACATATTAAATTCTCTGTCTGTTGACTCTATGGTTTTTCATTTGCTTCTTAATCTGTAAGCAGAAGCTAGTTCACATTCAATGTACACCTTACCCCTCTGTTTCCCTAGCTCACTCACTCTGTGCAATAACTGACTAGGAGGAACTAATTCATTCTATTTTAGTCTGAATCTGTGTTTGACAAATGCCAATGCATTGATTCTGCTCCAGCCCACAGTCATCCATTTGTTCAGGCTAAAAGTTAGTGTAATCACCACAGCCAAGTCAGGTGAAATGAGTAATTTCTTTCCTGCTCAAAGCTTATCCATCTACTTACAGTCCCTGGGTCAATGATCCCTTTGTAAAATGTTAGGTACCATCCCCACCTCAGGGAATGAGGGACCAACTGCCTTTTCTCTTTACCTGACGAAATCAATGTAATATGAAGAAGGCAGGATACAGGTAAGAATTGCATTTCCTGAAAGAACACTACACAGAATCTGAGACATGAAAAATTCTGTGCTAATGGAATCAAGAAATAAGAAGAGGGCATAGAATAATGTAAGTAACTAGAGAAGGTAGTGCAATAGTGGAGGAACACCGAGGCATCTATATAGGAAGAAGACCATCAAGCTGGGATCCAGGCAGCTACAAATGGGGCAACAATCTCAAATGTTCCAGCATGGTTATGACCCTGCACTGTTTAAATTTCAAGAAAATGTCTTTCCATTTGGAAAATTCCAATTGGAGACATTTATATTGTTTATCTTTCCAGTCTCCCAAACAGATTATAAACTCCTAAAAAGGGGACAAGTGTTACACTTCTTTATATGCCCTGTGCCTAAAACAGTGGCCTGCACATAGAGGGTTGCATAAAAATTGTAGCTGATTATAACATTTTATCACGAATCTGTATTGGTCATATGTTAAGATCATAGAATCATAGATTCAGCATTGGGAGGCACTTTGTCATCTAATCTAACCCTTTTATCTTTTTTTTT
>JAQQSZ010001814.1:0-14954 GCA_028646595.1 Phalanger gymnotis | reverse complement strand
ACCTGTGAAAGACTTGGGTACTCTGTTCAAGCCAGTGATCCAAGATAATTCCAAAGGGCCCATGATGAAAGCTGCTGTCCACCTCCAGAGACAGAACTGATGAGCTCTGAATGCAGATTGAAACATACTTTAAAAAAGACCTTTCTTCATTTTTCTTTTTGCTTGCGTATTTTCTTTTGCAACATGGCTAATATGGAAATGTTTTGCATGACTTCACATGTATAATCAATAAATATATTGCTTACCTTCTTAAGGGGTAGAGAAGGGATGGCAGAGAGGGAGGGAGAGAATTTGGAACTCAATTTAAAAAAAGAAATTAATGTTAGAAACAATTTACATGTAATTGGGAAATGTTTAATGAAATAAATAAAATATATTAAAAGAAAAAAAAAGGACTGAGCTCAAGCCCCTTCCCTCAAATGAAGCCCTTCCTGATTCCCTGTAGTGGATGTTGTTGCTGGTGTCCTCTTTCCCAAGCTTAGATTGAATTCTTTTTTATAAAGTGCATATCTTTATATATGTACGTGTTGTTCCTCATTGGAATGTAAACTCTTAAGGGAAAGCAGTGCTTCATTTTGAGTTACAAACACATAGCAGGTGCTAAATGAGTTCTTATTGATGGAATGAATGACTGATTGATTGCTGGAGGAAGTTTTCTCACTGGGAGATCTTGTATGACCTTGCAGAAGTCATTTCTTCTATCTCAAACTGATCTGTAAAATGGGGAGATTGGCCCAGACAATCTTTAAGGCTTGGTCTAAGTTCAGGATCCATGATCTTCATGCTGCATTTCACACCTAGTTGCCTTTCGCTAACCATGTCTTCACCTTGCTGTGGGAACTGAAGGTTCATTTCAAAGACATGGGCTAGCTAGAGAGCTGAAAGCAGTATAAAAAAGACTTGGCTTCAAAATCCAGCTCTGCTGCCCAAGTAGACATATGCCTTTAGCTAAATATCTCTCCTCCCTGGAACTCAGTCTGCTTATTTATAAAGGTGAAGGGCTGGGTGATGAGATTACTAAAGTTCCTTCTCATGTAGCCTTTCCCCATTCTACTAAAAATGGAGTCCTTTCAGAATTCTCAAGCAGAAGATGGTGATCACTCCTGTGACATTTTGCTCTCTCCCTTCAACCAATCAGATAGAATTCTACATCTATTAGGATGGATCTACAAGTCTTAATCCCATAGGCACCAATTAGAAGCAAAATACAAACTGCTATTGACTTCAGATGTGTTGTAAAATCAGTGTAAAATTAAGGAAAACTGAATTATGGAGGTGGAAAATCAGTGGAGTCCTGGATCTCTTAGGAGAATTCTAGTATCTGAAATTATTGTTTGTCCTTTGTTCTCAAAGAGGACCATGACATTGGGAAGGTAATGAAGATTTGGGTGCAACTGAATAATTGAACAAAGTGTTAATAAATAAACAAGACTTTGACTCCTGGTCCCCTCTCTTGGTTTCCTTTAATTTCAAGGAATCTCTCTCAAATGCAGAATGAAAAGTTACCCAGGAAACAGGCTTTTTTTAGTCCAAGAAATTGGCCTCTCTCCATCTAAAAATAGCAGTTGTGCTTTCAGCACGAGTTAGGAGCAGATGTGTCAGCCACCTTGATGAGTGTGTCAATGATGTATGCATTAAAGAATCCCCTGGGTGTCATTGATGTGAAAGCATAACAACTTTGGAGCTATTGTGGCTGCCTATGTCAATAATACATAAATTTGTATGATAAAATAGAATGATTCTATCAGAACCATTAGTGCTAAAGAGGTAGACAGGATACGGATACATTTTACACGTTCCTTAGTGTTTAAAAGATAAACTCTAATGGTAAATGAAACATTATGAGAAAGGTCCCCAAATGTAAGGCAGAATTATAAATACAGATAAGGACAGTCTGTCAGGGAGGTAAGTAGCCATTCACTCTATCCCCAAGGCCAATGAGATCAGCTCTGGTTCTATTCAGAAGCTTTTAAATGAATTTTAAATTTTAATTTCAACATCTTTTCAATGTCCAGACACTATAGTTTATTGGCTTATATACACACATATCAAAGAAAACATTCATTTATAGTTGTTGTGGCTTTTAAAAAAATTTTTTTGAGAACCTGCATTGTCAACAATTACATCAGAAATCATCTCAAAGAAAGTACCATTTGTTTAATTGTAAAACCTGAAGGCCCAGTAAGTTCCTAAAGAGATGATGGCGCAAATTAAGGTTAATGATATTCGGTTCAAGTTATAAAGACTATGAAAGAAATTGACATTGAAAGTGGCAGAATCTCAGATTTGAAAAGGTGGATGCCATCTGGTGTGATCCCAACCTGAAGAAGAATCTCTTCCACAATTCCCCAGATAAAGGGCATCTAACCATTGGTAGGGAGTCCATTATTTTGTGGCATTCTATTCTATGTTGTAATAGATGCCATCACTGGGAAATTTTTCCTTATGTCAGATATCCAGCAGTGCCCATTTGGAACTTCAATGCACAGCTCCTGGGAACATATAACCATCCCTCTTCTACATGGTAGCCCGTCAGGTATTTGAAGTCGGATATCTTCCCTCCTCCCAACATGCAGACACACACACACACAGACACATACACACACACACAGAGACATACACACAGACACACATACACAGAC
The DNA here is from genome assembly GCA_028646595.1 of Phalanger gymnotis. Lineage (NCBI taxonomy): Eukaryota > Metazoa > Chordata > Mammalia > Diprotodontia > Phalangeridae > Phalanger > Phalanger gymnotis. The sequence goes on along the minus strand of JAQQSZ010001814.1, from coordinate 12,312 downwards.
ACACACACAAAGACACACACACACACACAGACACACACACACACACACACACACACACACACACACACACACCCCTCTTCTTCAGACTAAACATTCCAGTTCGTTAGACCGTTGTTCACTTAAACCTTCACCTTGTTCTGTGTTGCTGTAGTCACTCACTTCTGGCTGCATCTTGGATATCTCAAATTCTATGTCACATAGGAACCACAAACTCAACACATGCACAATATAGTTCTTTATTCTTCCCACCAAAGTTGCCCCTCCCCACTTTCTGGTCCTCCTTTTTACTGTCGAAGTCCTTCTATTCACCCTCTCTTTCAAGATTCATGTCATCCTTGACTTTTCCCTTTTACTCACTCTACATATCCAATTCATTGCCAAAACTTGATGTTTCTACATTCACAATATTTCTCCTATATGTTGCCTGCTTTCCACTCAAACAGCGCCCCGCTAGTAAGGCCCGCATCACCTTTTGCTTGGACTACTGCCAATAAATATCCTTCTAAATGATCTTACTGATTCAAGTCCCCGCCCCCCCCCCCGCCCCAATCTAATCCATTTCCCACTGAAGTGCCAAGGTGATTTTTTTTTCTAAAACATGAGCCTAATCATGCTATCTTTCTATCCAGTCAGCTCTATTGGCTCCTTATTTTTTTTAATCAGATATAGAATCCTCTTTTTCAGCATTTACAGCTTCCAGTAATCATCTTAAACAACATGTTCAAAACTGAACATGTCAACTTTTCCCAAACCCTCCCCACCTCCCACCTTCCCTGTTGTTATAAAGGACACAACAGTCCTTCCAGTCTCTCATGCTTACAACCCAGGCATTATCCTGGATTCATCACTGTATCTCACCTCCTGATATCCAATCTGTTGCCAAGGCCTGTTGATTTTGCCTTTGCAACATCTCTTGAATAGCCCCCCTTCTCCCCTCTGATACTGCCAGTCCCTGGGTACAGGTCCTCTTTGCATCATGCCTGGACAATTGCAATAGCCTGTTGATTCCTCAGGCTGCCACAAGTCTCTCTTCTCCAGTCAATCCTCTATTTTCCTAAAGTGATAATCTGATCATGTCCATAAACGTCAGTGACTCCCTATCACATCCCTAATCAAAATGAAACCCTCTATTTGTCATTCAGCATCTTCATAACCAAGCTTCCCCACCCCCTAACTCCACCTTTCCAGCCTTGTCAAACCTCGTACTCCTCCTCTTCTTACTCTTGAATTCAATGACCCTGGCCTCCTCACTGTCCCTGAAATAAGACACGCTATCTGTCTGCTCTGGCATTTTACTGGTTCTCCCTCATTCCTGGGTTGCTCTTCTTCCTTTTCTCTACCTCTCAGATTCCCTGACTTCCTTCACATTCCAGCTAAAATCTTACTTTCTACAGGAATCCTTTCCCCAATCCTTCTTAATTCTAGGGCCTTCCTGCTGCTGATTATTTCCAATTTATCTTACGAATTTTTGTTTGCATGTTGTCTCTCCCATTGGATTGTGGGCTCCTCAAAGTCAGGGACTGTCTTTTGCCTTTCTTTATAATTGGGCTGTTAGCACAGTACATGGCAGATTGTAGGCCATTAATAAATTGACTATCTGACCAAATCCATATTCTGAATCCTCTCAATCTTCATAAGGCTTCATAAGGCCTTCCGTGAACTGTGATCCAGTTGCACTGGCCTCCTTACAAGTCCTTGAAAATGAAGGTAGCTGGCACAACGAATGATGCCCTGGCCTTGAAATCAGGAAGACTTATCTTTCTGAGTTCAAATCCAGCCACAGACAGTTACTAGCTGTGTGACCTTGGCCAAGTCATTTAAGCCTCCTTGCTTCTGTTCCTCATTTGCAAAATGAGCCAGAGAAGAAAATAACAAACCACTCCAGTATCTTTGCCAAGAAAACCCCAAATGGTGTCATGAAGAGTCAGGCATGACTGAAAAACAACTGAACGACAAGGGATAGGAACAGGGAGTTTTCCAAAGAAGGAATAAAACATGACTGAAAGGACTGAACAACAAAAATCCCATCTCGGTGCTTTTGTGCTGGGTATCCCCCATGCCTAGGATGCCCTCTTCCCTTACCTTAGCTTCTTTGCCTCTTTTCAGATGCAGATCACATCCCACCCTCTACGGGAGCCCTCCCCTAGTCTCCAGTATTGGGAATGCCTCCCTTTTCATTTTACCTTCCTATTTACTCTGCATATATCTTACATCTATCTATTTATTTGTATCAGAGTATGAACTCCTTGAAAACAGGGATTCTTTTTTACCTTTCTCTGTGTCCCAGTTGATTATCCCAGGGCTTCGTAAGTAGTAGGCATTTAATGACTGTCTGATGAATGAGTGCACATTTTGCTGGCCCTCTTGTGAGTATATTATGGTTTATTGATGCTATTCCTAAAATGTGGCCAAAAAGAAAAATCTCAACTTTCTAAATGTAGTCTGACAAAATCAGTACTGGGATTACTATCTCCTTGGCACCTTCCACTATAGTTCAGAGGTTAAGTAATTTATATTCCCAAGGTTAGTAAATATCAGATCAGTCAGTCAGTCAATAATCATTTATTATGTGCTGGGGCACTGTGCCAAACACTTGAGATACAAAAAGAAACAAAGGAGAGTCCTCAGCCTCGAGGAATTCATAGTCTAATGGCTTAGAGAACAAACAGATATGTACAAATAAGTTATATACAGGATAAATAGGAAATTCTTGATAGAGGAAAAGAAAATTAAGAGGGATTGGGAAAGATTTCAGGATATAGAGGTAAAATTTTCGATCCCAAGTTTAGGGTTCTTAGTCTTTCACCAATAGAAACATCTGTTAATTTGGAATTACGGTCATTCCAAGTAATGAGTCTTTAAATTTTTTCACTTTATTTTTTCAATTAGTATTGAATATTGTTTTTTCTCCCTCCCATCCACTTATACTCTAAAAGAAAAAAAGGGAAAAATGCATAACCCAGCAAGGCAAATTCCCATACTGTCCACATTCAAAGAAACACACACACACACACGTGTGTGTGTGTGTGTGTGTGTGTGTCTCATTGTGTGTCTTAAACCTATCACCTCTATGCTAGCAAGTAAATAGCATGATTTATCATCATTCCTTTAGAGTCATGGTTGGCCAGTGTGCTGAACAGAATTTTAAAATCTGTTAAAAACTGTTTGTCTCCACAGTTAAATGGTTATATATTCATCAGCACTTAAAGGTCTCAGAGAAGAGTAGAGGTCATTTGTTTTATTGGTCCTAATATATGGGAATAGGTAATTAACATTAACTGAATTGACATTTACTTCTATATGCCTTATTCTACTTTTCAAACACAACCACAGTAGATGTTTTCTTACCGTATACAACCAATTACTTCCACAGGGGTACAAATGCAAAGATAATGTTTCACAGATTAATGCCATCATCTTCATGGTTGAGTACCTTGAAAGGAAAAAAAGAGCTTACCATAAATATAAATGGCTGTACATCAGAGAATTTTCTATTTAAATTAACAACATGTTAATGACATAATTTGTTTATTAGGTTAGCAGACGCCATTTCTCAATATTACCTTTTATGCTTAGGATTTATTCTTGAACTTGTAATGACAACATGCTCTCAATTATGCAAGCCATACATTTATTGTTTCAAAGACATTTTCTGTGGCCTAGACATAAATAATAATAAAATATTCAAGCTAAGCATTTTTTTTTCTTTTCTGCAATGAGTTTTTGTTTTTATTAACTATCTAAAGTTGACTCAGGAGATGATTAATGCCATTATATATTCGCTGTGTCTGGAAAGTGAATATGGCTAGCCTCCCTGGTTATTCATATTTCCTAGGATAGCACTGGTTCAAAAAAATGAAAATGTAATTTTGACAAGGCTTTGCAAAAAGAATAGTCTTTGTCATATGTATCCCAAGTTTTGGTGAAAAGATCAGTTAGCCAATAAGCATTTATTAAGGACTTATTAGGGGCCAAGCACTGTGTTAAACATTGGAGATACAAATACAAAGAAAAGGAAAGTCCCTGCCCTCAAGTAACTTATGCTCTAATAGGGAAATACAACATAGAAAAAAGAACTGAAAAAACACGGAGGGAAGAAAGTACTCAGAGGGGATAGTGGCAAAGTCCAGAGAATGAAGTTGACCTGGTCTGCACCCTTCCTCAAAACTGAAATTCCAGAGAGAACTTACCAATGGGAGAAGGGGCCAGGAGTGGTGGAGGGAAATAGGTATGGAGATGAATTCCAGAGAGCGAAGGATGGTTGATTTGAATTCATGTGAAAAATAAGTGTAATTTTACAAAATGTTGAACAAAAATCTTTTTCAGATCATATGTCTGAGTTTTGGTGTGACAGTATTGTTTCTATACTTATAATCCTTTTATTTCCTTTTTGAGGAGGCTAGGTGGCACAGTGGATTGAGTGACAAGCTGTAGTCAGGAGGCAGAGGTGAGGAGGAAGGGAATTCCAGGCACAGGAGATAGCCAATGAAAATTCATTGTAGTCAGGACAACCCGAGTTCAAATCTAGCCTCAGACATTTACTAGCTATGTAATTCTAGGGAAATCAATTAATCTCTGTTTGCCTCTGTTTCCTCATCGGTAAAATGGGGATAATAATAGCACATACCTTATCTTAGCAGGGGGTTACTCCTTATCTTAGCAAGAGGTTACTCTTTCAATAGTGTTCAGAGTCTGGCATGTGATACTAATTTGGGAGAAAGGAGTAGGATGGAATCAATAGCTGATTACTGTTGTCTGAAAACCAGCCTAAGTTTAGAGATAATTATTATCCAGTTGGTCAAAAGACAGTGTTTTTTGATGTCACCATAGTTCTTTGCACGTAATAATTACTAAATTAATATTGTTTTCATTCATTCAACAAATCTTAAAGACCATCTTTTAGATTATAAATGAGTGTAGTAAGAGGTCAAGGGATACCCACACTAACAAAATCACTGTTCCATTACTGAAATAATCCAGACAAATTCAATTTCAGAGGTCATCTCCTGAGTCCTAGCAGTGGTATATGTGCTATGGCCAATGATGGTCTGATTAATGAAATCAGCAATATGGAATTTGTACTTGGGCTCTTAGACAAGCATAAAGCATCACAAACTCCTTTTGAAAATGCTCTTGGGGACCAAATCATTCACTGTCGCATGCCATATTTGTCACCTATAGGATGCTAAGAGCCAAACCTCAGGAGCTATTGGAATCATGGAATATCAGGGCAAAAAGTCACTTCAAAAGCCAACTAGTCCAACTCCCATATCCTATCACACTTTGGGATAGCACTAATTACAGGAAAATGTTTCTTTACATCAAGCTAAAATTTTCTTCTTTGCCTTTTCTATCTACTTTTGTCCTCTAGAAAAAGTAAAATTGCTCTTCCAAATGGAAACCTTTCAAATATAGTCATCACATCCTCTACCCACTGCTTGAGCCTCCTCTTCTCTAGCACCGTTTTCCTCAAATTTTCGTATGCCACGATTTTGTAGTAAAGTCACCACATTCATTCATTTCCTGGCTCTAATGATTTTCGTTTTATAAGTCATGTCAACAATCTGATCGGGGCATCTGCCTTTTTAGATGAACTGTGTCACCTTGTGAAATATGGAAACCCCCACAACTTTCTTAATGGATATTGTGGCATCTTTTCACATCTGTCTACTGTAAGACAAAGAGTATCAACAGAAACTTTTTAATGAGTTCAGCTTGACATTACATTGACCAGAAAACAAGATGACAAGAAGATTTAATAGTTTTCTTGTAGGTTACCAGTTTTTTTCCCTATTGTGGCAATGAAGATAAACACTGTCGTGTTTGGGAAAGACTATCACCATTTACAGTCTTATTGAAGCATCAGCACCTCAATCCCTCTAAGACAGCAGGTGGCCAATCATCCATTTTTGCTTTTAAGGAAGTTTGGTAGAAAGCACATTAGACTCAAATCCTGCCTTTGAGTGTTACAAGATGTGTAATTTTTGGAAAGTCACTCAGTCTCTGGGTGTCTCAGCTTTCTCATTGGTGAAACAAGGGTTCGTCAGGCTCTTTGGGTGGGGGTATGAGCAAGTCCAACTATTCTGGAAATTAATTATGAACTATGGCCAAAAAGTCACTAAAGTATCTGTGTCCTGTGACCCTTATAATACCAGAATCCTACATGCCAAAGTGATCAAAGAAACAAGGTAAAGATTCATACATTTCAAACTTATTATAGCAGCTCTTTTTGTAGTGATTAAAAAACTGGAAACAAAAAGCATCACCTTTCTATCAGGGAATGGCTGAACCAATGTATGAATGCAGTGGAATACTATTGCATAGAGAATCGAAAATGGGACCATTTCAGATAATCCACAGAAGAAGTGTATGAATTAATGCAGAGTGCAATGAGCAGAATCAAGGAGAGGATTTCATGCAATAATAGCAAGACTTAAGAACTGTGATTATTGCAGTGGCCAACCCGATTATTGAAGCCAACATTGGCGAATACTTCTTACCTTCTTAAGAAGGTGATACTGCACTTGGTGTTCTCATACTCAAAAATATTGTTGAGTGCAGAAATCCTTTCCATATATAATCCTTGCACTATCAGTACTCAAAGGGTTTTTGGACAAACCTTATGCAAAAAGAGACACAGTGTGGTACAGAAACAAGAGCACGGCATCAAGGGACTTGAAGACCTGGGTAGAAGCGATGGTTTCCTTTCTTACCATCTGTGATCTCAGGAAAGTCTTTTAACTCAACTTGGCCTCAGTTTCTTCATTAAAGTAAGGTAGTTGGACTAGATGACCTCTGAGGTTCTTTTCTATCCTAAATCACTCCAATTCTAGAACACTTTGTAATTACATGCTATTACAATCTTGGACTTTTCATCCTGTGTTCATGAAATAGAAGGTAAGTGTTTTGTTTCTATTTATATGTGTCTGTTCCTGCTTTCCTGGAAAAAAAAAAACAAGAATATATATGTACATGTATGTGTGCGTATATTCGTTTGTGTTTTGTTGTTAAGTTAGGAAATAAAGTGGTTAGATTTTGAAATCTGGGACAATATAATAAAATGTGACTATATACACATATATGCATATGTATGTATATCTTTTTAATTGTATAAACATTTCTACATATATTAGTTATTTTGTATAATAAGATTTGGATAAAAGAAAAAATAAAAAATCACATGCTTCAGTTTGTATTTAATCAATATCATTTCTTTCTATGGGGAGAGATAGTATGCTTCATCATTAGTCCTTTGGGATTGTCTTGGATCATTGTATTGCTGAGAAGACTTAAGTCATTTGCAGTTCTTCACAGAACAATATCGCTGTTAGTGACATTCTCCTGGTTCTGTTCACTTCACTATGCATCGATTCATGTAAATCTTTCCAGGTTTTTCTGAAATCATCCTACTTTTCATTTCTTACAACACAATAATATTCTATTACAATCATATACCATAGCTTGTTTAGCCATTCTCAAATTGATGGACATCCCCTTGATTTCCAGTTCTTAGCTACCACAAAAAGAGGTGCTATAAATAATTTTATACCAATAGGTCCTTTTATTTTTTTACGTCTTTGGGACGTAGACATAGCACTGGTATTGCTGAATCAAAGAGTATGCGCAGTTTTATAGACCTTTGGGCATAGTTCTAAATTACTCTCCAGAATGGTTGGATCAGTTCACAACTCCACTAATGGTGAATTAGTGTCTCAGTTTTCCCACATCCTTTCCAACATCCAACATTTTCCTTTTCTTTTTGTCATGTTAGCTACTCTTATATCTGTGAGGTTGTACCTCAGAGTTGTTTTAATTTGTATTTCTCTGATAAATAATGATTTAGAGAATTTTTATATAACTATAGATAGCTTTGATTTCTTTGTCTGAAAACCCCCTGTTCATATCCTTTAACCATTTGTTTATTGCAGAATTACTTCTATTTTTTTATAAACTTGACTCAGTTCTCTATATATTTGAGAAATGAGGCCTTTATCAAAGACATTTGTTGCAAAATTTTATCCCAGTTTTATGCTTTCCTTTTAATTTTGGATGTATTGATTTGTTTGTACAAAAACTTTTAAAATTTTATGTAATTAAAATTACCTATTTATATTTTGCAATGTTTTCTATAGCTTTTTTGGTTCTAAATTCTTTCCTTATCTGTAAATCTTGCAAATAAACTATTCCATGCTCTCTTAATTTGCTTTAGTATCACCCTTTATGTATAAATCATGTACCCATTTTGACCTTGTCTTGAGATGATGCTCTATGCCTAGTTTCTGCCACATTGTGTTACAGTTTTCCCAGCAGTTTTTGTTAAATAATGAGTTTTTATTCCAAAAGCTTGGGTCTTTGGGTTTATATACTAGATTTCTATGGTCACTTACTATGATGTAATTTGTACCAAATGTATTTCACTGATTCAACACCCTATTTTTTAGTCAGTACAAGATTGTTTTGGTAATGACTGCTTTATAATGCAGCTTGAAATCTGGTACAGGTAGACCACCTTTTTCATATATTTTCTTTTTCATTGATTCCCTTTACTTTAAGGTTTAAGGTACTTTGAGGTTTAAGATATTTTATGTTCATTGCATGATTTAAGTTTCACACCCCTAAAGAGTGTTAGGACTTAGAATTATTATTACCCCCACTTAACATGTGAGAAAACTGAGGCAAAGTGACTTATGCATAGTCACAAAGCCTCTAAGTGTTAAAGTAGGATGTGACCATAGGTTTCCTTGAATTTATCCTCAACTCTTCAATCTCCTTAATCCCACATATCCAACAAGTTCTCTTTCTGCCTCCAAAACATCTTTATCATTTTCCCTTTTTTTTCACTTCAAACAGGCACCACCACCCTTATTTACGCCCTCATCACTTATCTCCAAGAGTCCTACAGTCACTTCTTGATCAGTCTCCCTATCTCATCTCCCCTTTTCCAATCCATGATACACACAGCTACTAAAATGATTTTCCTAAAACTCAGGTTGGTTCATGGTCTCTACTATTCAATAAGCTCTAATGTCTCCCCATTGCCTTTAGCATAAAGGATAAATTCCTTTGTTTTGGCTTTTAAAACCTCTGACAACCGGGCCTTGACCAACCTTTCTGGATTGGTTTTATATTATTCCCTTTTCACAATCCATAATTGGGGAAAATTGTGTTCTGTTTCTCATAAATATGTTTCATCTTCACTTCACTGACTTTTTTCACTGACTTCCTACCCTCTGCCTAGAACACTTGCCCTCTGTAACTGAGCTTCAAAGTATCCCTTCAAAACTCAGGTAAAAAAATGCCTTCATTGTGAAGTCTTTCATGATCACCCCAGGAACTACTGTGCCCCCCAAATACTTTGCATTTATTTTACTTGTGTGTGTGTGTGTGTGTGTGTGTGTGTGTGTGTGTGTGGTCTCCCTATCCTTCTCCCCCACTCACCTACTTTGCCATGAAATGTTAGGTTCTTGAAAGCAGGGATTCTCTTACTTTTGTCTTGATCGTCACTGACTGGAACATAGTAGAAAACTGATAAATACTTGCTCATTGATTGACTTCCTGACAGTAGTATGTAAGGCACTCTTTCCACCTCACAGCCTCTCATATGTGAAATGAATGATCGATTTGGGATTAATCCTCCAAGCAGCTCTTTCTAATACCCTAAATCTTCTAATAGAATTGCTTAGAGTGGGCTCCCCTTCTAAAGCTGAGATAAAAGACTTGGAAGAAACTCATTTCAAAAAACTCTGAAAGTTTGCTTGTGCTTTTCATCCACTTTCAAAGCCACTCTCTTGGACTAATAATTTTGGGACCAGTCTGTCTTTGTCTTTTCTCTGTAGTGCTCAGGGGGTAGAAAGGAAGAAAAATCATACAACTGTTGACATATGTTTCTGCAGAAACCATGGGAGACTAGAGCTTGGGATGTCTTTTTCTTTGAGTATATACAGAGCTAGGAATAACAGCCTGGCAAATGTCAAAGTCTACCCAGGGTAAAGGTACAAGAATAGCTCAGAGGCTAGAGACTATGTTGCCATGGGAAAGTGTAAGATGATGCCCTCAAGTTCTGAATGGAAGCAACAAAATGCATTCCCTGTATTAAACATATTATCACTAATGTTTGACTTTTGCCATGCTTTGGGGAAAAAAAAGTTTGACATTCAAAGGGAAAATGGACTGGAGTAGGGATAGACTCTGGACAACAAGGGGATGCAATGGATAGAGGGTTGGGCTGGAGTCAGGAAGACCCATCTTCCTAAATTCAAATATGGCCTCAGAAACCAGCTGTGTGACCCTGGGAGATTCATTTAACCTTGTCTGCCTCAGTTTCCTCAGGGAAAATGGACTGGAGAAGGAAATGGCAAACCATTCTGTTATCTGTCAAGTAAACCCCAAGTGGGGCCACAGAGAGTCAGATATGACTGAAAAATGACGATACGTCAAGGGGAAAGACTTGATCCACAAAGATCATCCAGAAAAATATTGTAGTGGTCCAAATGTGAGATGATGAAGGTTTGTACCAGGATAGAAAACCTAGAAATTTTTGAATAATTGCAACCTGCTCCTTCCAACCCTAATTTTCATTTCTGGGTCTATTAATGCTTCCTCCCCTTCCTTGCCTAAATCTATGATTTCATCAATGTGGGAAGTTCCTAATTAAGGAACTCTCATCACCAATGTGGATCAATAATTATTCTGTTAATTAGAGTCTTAGAGAGTTGTGTAGGGCTCCAAGAAGTTATGCAGCTTGCCCAAAGTAACACAGCTTGTCCATCTCAGAGACGGCGCTTGAACCCAGATCTGCTTGATTCCAATACTGCTTCTTTATCCATTGACAATGGTCTCAGCACAGTTATTCTTTTCTTTTTTTCCATTGGGAGAAAGATCAATAGTTCCACATAAATTGAAGGACAATGGAAAATTTGGCAAGCTATGACCTTTTCCAAATCTCTTCCGCATGGAAAATTTTCTTTCTACTATTCTGTTCCCTGTTTACTGCAGGCATAAAGCTTACTTTGAAGCCATAATCGTTTGCACAAAAGAAAAGGTTACTATTAAAGATAAATGTTGAGATGATTATCAGCTGGTATAAATTTTCTTCATATTCGTGTTTCAAATTTTAGGATTTATGATTTAATAAATACATCAGAGATGTGTGTTTTGACTACAGTTGGAGTGTGCCTTGGTCTAGTCACTTTAATGGGGAAGTGCATCTTGTACTTGCTAAAGTGAGCTCATTTCTGAACCAGAATGAGGCAGCTTTCTTTCAGAGTGGCTTTTTAGTTCTGTGCTCCAGTGAGGTCTTTGGTGCTAAAAGTCATGTCCCTTCTGATGACAGTGGTGATCAGGAAGCAGCCAAGAGGTGAAGGAGGTGGTGATCTTGTCTTCTTCCTGTTCATGCTCATTGTGACAGGGTTGTTCATATAGTCTCTGGGTGGTTGATGCCCTGAGGGTCAAATCAGGTTCAAAGTAAAGAGCATGATGGCCAAGACCTCATCCTGATCTCTCTCTGGCTAACACTCTTCCTCTTTTCAACTAGTCTTCAAGCACTTGAAATGCTTTTGCCATTGAGCTGGCTACCCAGCATGGGTTAGCACATTTTTAACAGCAATGGATTACAGGGAAAACCATGTCACTTAAAAAGAAGATAGATTTCTGACACCCTCCTCCATTGATGAAATATGGCTAAGTATAATCAATGCCAGTCTCTCTGTGAGAGGCTTTTTTTGTAAGTGGCTATTCTTCTGCATAACTGGGGACATTGGATGCCTACAAATACAAAATGGAAAGGCTTTTATCTTTTGGACTCAAAGGGAAGAAACCTACTGACAAAACAAAAACTTAGGTAATTGCTATGTTATTCCTTATTTGTCTTTATCCCTCAAACATCCTGTGAATTGACAAAAACAAACAAAAAATGTAAATATTTATATCTAATTGAAAAAAATATGGCATAATGAATAGCATCATTGATTGATTTTTGCCATTTTGGTCATCTTCCTCAACCACCCACCTTCAGAAAAACTGCTCCAACTGATAAGGACATTGAAATAGGAGCTCAAGTTTTTATACTGAGCATTCACAGAATTTCAGACTCCAGAGAAACTTCAGAGCCTCCCTAAACCAAGAAATACCAAGAAGAGAACCCCTGCTACAGGACACCCCAACAGGCCAGCCAGTCCTTTCTTAAAGACCTACAAGGAGAATAAAGTGGCTACCCCCACCCCAAAGCCGAGCATTCCAATTTTGGATTTCTTTCATTGATAGGAAGATGTTGTTTTGAGTTTTCCTTGCCATCCAGCACACAGCTTCCACTAG
>JAQQSZ010001813.1:0-14954 GCA_028646595.1 Phalanger gymnotis | reverse complement strand
GGGGGGGGAGGAAATGGGGAGAAAATTTGTAATTCAAATGCCTGTGAAAATCAATGCTGAAAACCAAACATGTCAAAAATAAATTAAAAAAAAAAAAGAAAAAGGACCCCTAACCTGAGATCCATGAAATATTTTAATGTATATTTTAATAGCAGCAGCAGCAAGAAGTAGTAATAGTAGTTAGCATTTAGATAGCAACTACTATGTGTCAGGCATTGTGCTAAGCACTTTACAAATATTATCTATTTTGATCCTTAACAGTCCTAGGAGGTAAGTGTGATTATGATCTCCATTTTACTGTCGAGAAAACAAATTGAGGCAAATAGAGGTTGAGTAACCTGACTAAAATCACATAGTAAGAGTCTGAGGATGTATTTGAACTCAGGTCTTCTTGACTCCAGACCAAGTGCTCTATCCACTGCACTGCCTAAGTTGCCTTAATAGTATTTCATATAGTCGATTTCCTTTTATAACCATGTGTATTTTATTTTGTATGCTTAAAAACATTACTCTGAGAAGGAATCCAAAGGCTTTACAAAACAAAGGGATCCTTGACACGAAAATGGTTAAGAATCCCTGATATAGGATGTCACTAAAAGAAGTTAGCTCTGTTGGTGAATCTATCAATGAAACATGGATTCCTCTATTGAAAAGAAAAAAAATATAGCTCAAATCACATGCTTTATTCATATATGTAGAAATATTCACATATATATATAGAAATTCACATACATAGAAATGTGAATATACCCCATACCCAGAGTTTACGATATGATTATAATTAATAAGGACCTTTCAGCCTTAAGATCTGGAGAAGAATCACTAAGAGATTTTCTCTAGCAGACCCCTGAATAAAGTGGTACAGAGAAATGGGAGGGATAGAATTCTAGAAATTCTTTGTTTTAGTCACCAACTGAAATAGGCATTAAGATGTCCTTACAGGCACACATATCGGGATACCATGGCATACAATGGTGTGGTAAAAAAGAATTTCAAATTTGGAGCCAAAAGGCTTAGGTTCAAGCCTCAATTCTCCCACTTGCTCCATCTAGCATTCTTCAAAATATAAATACAATGCATAAAATAAGAAAATAAGAATAAATATCAGGCAGAACTTAAGAGTTTTCAATGCAGAAATTAAAAACTCAGTATAAATTGATTTTTGCCCAAATGTAGATGCAAACAATATAAGAAGGTACCTTTCTCTACTTCTTTGTATATTGAAGGGCTTTGGATGTAAAAGATTACATATACATACATTTATGTATATGTGAATTTTGTAATATGTTTATTAATTTAGCTGAATAGTTTTTTCCCCATTTTTTAATTCTTTATTATAATGGATGGCTCTTTGGGAAGAGGAAGAGAAAGGATACCTGGAAATGGAGATGATATCTTTTTTTTAAAAGGAACTCTTCCAATGTATTCCCATTGCCTCTTAATAAGGACAGAATTATGCTATCTCAGAACGATGGCTGCCAAGTACACACAGCAAGCGAGGATACAAGGTGGAGGTGGGAGGAGAAGACAAGTAATGGAATAGTTTTCATGTCATCTTAATTATAGTTGGGGTTATCCAAAAGTTTGAAGCTATGGAAGAAGGGAGAATGGAGAAGTGGAATAAGATTCATTATGATCGTTGAATAAAGAAGTGAGTTGTCATCCCACTCAGTTTAGACCTCCTTCAAGCACTATTTATACATCAACAATCTCAGGAACTTTTCAGTAGAACAAAAATCTTAGTAGGGTATCATCTTGTAAAGGCCTTCATTCCATTCTTATTATAAGGTATTTTCAGAAGTAGTCAGCTAGCCCAATAGCCATAGACCAAGATTCCACCAGCACTTCCTAAAAAAACATTTTAAAGAGTAGACCAAACACACACACACACACACACAGAGAAAGAGAGAGAGAGAGAGAGAGAGAGAGAGAGAGAGAGAGAGAGAGAGAGAGAGAGAGGAGAGAGGGAGGGAGGGAAAGAAACAAAAAGATCAGCTGCACACAGATTGCTTTATTTAGCTGACAATTTCACAAAAGCAACACATTCTCTTGTGACTCTAGGGCTTGATTATCATAGTTCTTTTTTTGAAATACTCTACCAACCCTTTGGTATTACTGAAAATGCAGCAACCACCTGTTTACTGGACTATGCATAGTCCTTCTATTCATGGTCTCTTTCTAACAATGCCAAAACCTCTGGATTTTCTAAGTAGCTGGATCTTAGCATTATATGGCATATATGTGTATGTGTGTGTGTATATATATATATACATATATATTATATATAATATATATTTACATATACATATATACATGCAAAAGACTGGCTGATTTTTTTAACTTTTCATGATTCAGTGAAAAGAAGACTATTTTGTAGAGCTGGACTGCTAATATTGGCTCTGTGGCTTACTTTCTATGTGCCTGGTTATTTTACCTGTTATTTTATCCTGTTGAGCTTTAGTTTCCTCATCTGTAAAATGAATGAGTTTGAATAGATGATATTCAAGGTACCTCCTAGTTCTGACATTCTAAGATTCAAGCTCTGAATAGAAATACCATTTAAAATCCACGGTTGAATCGATAAAAAAAAACCATGAGTCTTGACATGATATAGGAAAAGACTAGGAAGCTTATCTTAAGCTGATGGTTTGGTTTCTTCTTATTTAAAGTTTTTCCTCTTCTTTGACTGTACTCTCACAAGTTTGTCTTATTCTACTAATAATGAATTATCCTACAGATTTAATTAATCCATCCTTCCCCCTAAATTAAAGGTGATCTATGATCATAGGGTGGGATGGGAAGGATTTCTCCAAATATGTTTTCTCTATTAATTACTATCAGTCTATAGGATAAAATACTTCTCTTTTCTTTTAGTCCTATATTTTTTGCTTCCTGTTTGGAGCTTTCAAGGAAACTTCAGAGTGAATGGCTAGAGACCAACAGTCATCCTCTCCTTTCTAAAACTGTACCTTCCAGGTTTGGGTCAAAGATTTTTGGCAGGAAGTGGGAGAAAGGTTTCTATTTCCTTTCTGTGGCTTGCTAGAGCATTTTAGATTACAGAGTCATCAATCTGACACTTTTCACAACCACTAAATTCACAGTCATTTCAATAAATAAAAGAGGGAAGTTGTTTAATATGGTTTCAAATTGGTCTTCTTTTACTCTAAAAATGAAATAAATAACACACATAATAGTCTCTTAAGGTGAGATAAAGGCCTGTAAGAAGTCAAGAATTTGTTGTCATAGTTATCTTCAAAGTTTGGAGAGACAACGATATTGGGCAAAGAGCCATTAATACTCAGCCAGTGTGGTGAATTTGTCTCCATCATGGATTGAGTGTTAGCTTCACTTGTCAGAGATCATGTATTTCAGGAAATCTCTAAGATCTCAGATTCAGAATATGGTGTGAAGGAATCTTTTTTTAATCACTTCTTATCCATGGAAAAAAGCTGATAAATAAACAAAGCTAAACTACAAATATCAAACATATATTGATATATTGGAAAGAATCCTGGCTGTGAAGGCAGGGGATAGAGGCCCAAATCCTGAGTTTTACACTATTGTATATAATCCTGGACAAGACCCTTAACTTCTCCAGATTTCAGTTCCCTCAATGGAGTTAGAATACAGGGTATCCAAAGTCAATTCTATATCTAGCTTTGTAATTCTGTGATTCTAGAAAGGAATGCAGTAATATCCCCATACACACACACACACACACACAATGACAATTTGAGTCACACAACACGCACGCACGTCTGTGTGTGTGTGTGTGTGTGTGTGTGTGTGTATGTCTGCTGGATACACTGCTAAGAGCTTATGATAACAAAGAAAGGCAAAAGACAGTCCCTGCCCTTGAGAAGTTCACAATCTAAAGGATGAGAAAACAAGCAAACCAGTATGTACAAATAAACTATAAATAGGGTAAATAGGAAATAATTAACAGAGAGAAGGCACTAGAATTAAGAGGGATTGACTTCCTGTAGAAGGCAAGACTTTAGGACTTGAAGGAAGCCAGGGAAGCCAAGAGGCATTGATGGGGAGAAAGAGCATTCTAGGCAGGGGAGAAGGGCAAAGAAAACTCCTGGAACCGAGAGATGGAGTATCTTGTTCACATAACAGCAAGAAGACCAGATGAAAGAGTATGTAGAATGGTGTAAGGTGCAAAAAAGACTGGAAAGGTGGGTTCATGGGGTAGATTATATAGAGCTTTGAACACCAGAGTATTTTATATTTGATCCAGGAGCTGATAGGGAGTCAGTGGAGATCATTGAGTGGGGTGATGACCTAGTTGAACCTGTGCTTTAGGAAAATCTTTAGCAGCTGAATGGAAGTTGGATCAGAGTAGGGAGAGACTTGGGACAGGCAGACCAAGCAGCAGGCTTATTGTAATAATGCAGGAAGGTAATAAGGGCCTGCACTAGAATGGTAGTAGTATCAGAGAAGAGAAAGGGGCATATTTGAGAGATGTTACAAAGGTGAAATTGCCAGTCCTCAGCAACAGATTGAATATTAGGGGTAAGAGATAATGAGAAGTTGGAGGATGATACCTAGGCTGTGAGCCTAGGGTAGTAGGAGGATGTTGATGCTCTCAACAGTAATAGGGAAGTTTGGAAGAGAGAATAATTTAGGGGGAAAGTGTGTTTGTGTGTGTGTGTGTGTGTGTGTGTGTGTGTGTGTGTGTGTGTACCCAGTGCTATCCAAAGAATAACCTAGTTATATATTTTCAGTGAATTGTCCGGCTGAATAAATTTTCTCATTCATTTGAGTGATTATTTAAACAGATTTTTGTTAATATATTTTGTTTTGCATGTTTGATATATGATATATGCAAATATAACATATTTGTATCACCTAGATTTCCTCCTATATAACCTCCTCCACTAAATTCCCAGGATGTCATCCCTCATTTTTGAAAGATATATTTTAGAAAAAAAAGATGAAGAAGAAAAAAGTGCAAAAAAGCTAATAAATAAAACTCTAACCAATGTACCATACCAAATGTCCCACTAACCCTGTAAAGGAGGAGACTGAGGCATACTCTCATGTTTCTTTTTTGAAGCAAAGCTTCTTCTTTACCTTGCAACATTAATTTTCTTTTTTAAATAATTTTTATTAATTTTTTAACATCACCAGATTTTTTTCTCATTATCCATCCTCAGCCCCTTCTCAGAGATCCATTTCATGGAAGAAATAACATTTTAAAGGAAAAAATAGAGAAATCAACATAACTCACCAATACATCAAAAAATTTTAAATAAATGCAATATACTATATCTGTAGACTTCCCACCTCTGCAAATGAATAAGGTCATGGTGTCTTCTCATATGTCTTCTTTGGAACTATGATTGTTCATTTAACTGTAGCTATTGTGTATTTTTTCTTGGCTCTACTTATTTCATTATGCACCAGTTCACTTAGATCTTTCAATCATCCTCTATATTCATCATATTTTTTTATTTCTTATAGCACACAGTAATATTCTCTTATATTTGTGTAACACAATTTATTTAGCCATTCCCCAATTGATGGGCTTTTCCTTTGTTTCCAATTCTTTGCTATCACAAAGACACTACTATAATGATTTTGAATATATGAGGATTTTCCTCTTATCAATTACTTCCTTGAAGTATAAGTCTAGTAGTAGAATTTCTGGGTCAAAAGGTATGGACATTGTAGTAAATTTATTTAAATAATTATAATTACTTTCCAAAGTGATTTTACTGATTCATAGATCTACCATCAAGGACAGCTAGATGGTGCAGTGGACAGAGTGCATGTCCTGGAGTCAGAAAGATCTGAATTCAATATGGGTTCAGACACTTACTAGCTGTGTGCCCCTGGGCAAGTCACTTAACCCTGTTTGCCTCAATTTCCTCATCTGTAAAATGAGCTGGAGAAGAAAATGGCAAAACTCTCCAGTATATCTACCAAGAAAGCCTCAAATGGGGCCAGGAAGAGTCAGACATGACTGAACCAATATATTGAGGGAGAGAAATGCACTTTCCCTGCTCAGTACTCTAGCTTTGGAGCCCCAAGCAATGTATCCACACAACCAGCTGCTCACAATGTAATGCACCCTTGTATTTTTGCACAAATTGCCGTTCAAAATAGTAACACTTTTAGATCCTAAATACATCTGCTTAACAAAAAGACAAAAGAAATAATATCACAGATACTAATATATTCAAGTCAATACATGAATAATAAAATACATCATTGTATGTTTATAAAATTGAATCACCCTGTCTCACCAATACATTCAGTATCTATAATGAAGACTGGACACACTTAAAGGAACCTGGAAGGAAAGCATACAAAGGAGGAAAACACTTATGCCTAGAGCAACCCATAATCCTGAAGTTCTGGATTAGATGTTATTAATCCATTCACAAGCACCCGTACCATGGGAAACTAGTCCTCACCACTCTTCATTTGGACAAATCCTCTTTAGTGGACGAAGAGAATAGGCACTGCATGAAATCTTATTCCCTATTCACTATTCCCTTCTCCTCTCCTCAAACATAAGATTTACAAGGTCTTTCAATTTGCAATCACCCTGAAAAGGGCATTTAGAAAGTGTTACCTCAAGTGAACAGCAGTGCTTTTAAGACAGAAAACTGCAAAGCTCATCAAACTCCCTTTCTGTGCTATTCACCTCAGCCTACCGCAGTCCAAGTGTTAAGTTGTCCAACCAAACTGCAGTTCTCTGAAACTGAACTCAGGTTGACGCGTTAAGCCAGACAAACAAACCTAGACAACTCATGAAGGCCAATAAAACAAACCAATGCACCAGGATACCTAAAAACTTGCAAAGCCTTCTCTGTTTTTCCTCCTCAATCCAGAGGTAGCAGAAGAAAGGTTCTCATGAGCTGCTTTACCTTAAGGGACATTGACAAACTATAGTTTTCATTGAAACTCGACTAATGAGGTCAATTTTCTCTCCCACCAATCAGAAATCAGTTAGGTGAAATCTGTCAGTTGACTGCTTCTAACTACCACAGTTCCAATGTAGCAGCTTTTCAGCCCTATTCAATAAATTAGAGAGGTTCCCTTTTATCTCTAGGATCAAATCTTAAATCCTTTGTTTGGCTTTTAAACCCTAGAGTGGTGGCGGAGCAATGGAATAGATTAGGTACATAATACACAATAATAAATAACCATAGTAATCTAGTGTTTGATAAACCCAAAGATTCAAGCTTTGGGGTAAGAATTCACCATCTGACAAAAATTGCTGGGAAAACTTGAAAGCAATTTGGCAGAAATTAGGCACAGATTAACATTTCATAATGTATGTGAAAAGAAGTTAAAAACAAAGCAAACTAAAAGTTCAAGATGGGTAAGTAATTTAGACATAAAGGGTAATATCATAAGTAAAGTAGGAGGGCATGGAAAAATTTACCTCTTAGATCTGTGAATGAGGGACAGTTTGTAACCAAACAAGAGTTAGAGAGGATCTCAGGAAGTAAAATGGATATCTTTGATTTCATAAAATTAAAAGATTTTTTCAAAAACAAAACCAATGCAGCCAAAATTAGAAAGAAAACAGAAAACAGAGTGGGGGGATTTTATAGCAAGTTTCTCTGACAAAGACCTCATTTCTCAAATACATAGGGAATTGAGCCAAATTTATAAAAACAAAAAGTCATTTACCAATTGACAAATGATAAAAAAAAATGACCAGTCAGTTTTTAGATGAAGTAATTAAAGCTATCAATAGTCACATAAAAATGTTCTAAATGACTATTGATTAATATTTTAATTTCAATTTCTTTTTAAAATCTTTTTTCTTAATTTATTTTTAGTTTTCAACATTCATTTCCACAACATTTCAAGTACCAAATTTTCTCTCCATCTCCAATGCTGACAGAATGCACTCCTATTACCCCTTTCCCCAATCTCCCTTCCCTTCCATCACCCTCCTTCTCTTATCTACCTTCCCTCTATCTTCCAGTAAGTCAAGATAGATCTCTATACCATATTGCCTGCACATTTTATTTCCTAGTTACATGTAAAAACAATTTTCAACATTCATTTTTAAAACTTTGAGTTCCAAATTCTATCCTTTCCTCCTTCCAGACCGACCTTCATTGAGAAGGCAAGCAATTCAAAATAGCTTATACATGTGTAGTTATGCAAAACACTTCCATAATAGTCATGTTGTGAAATGGTAACTATATTTCCCGCTGTCAAATCCCGTCCCCCATTTAGTCTAATCTCTCCTTTGACCCTGTCCATCCTCAAAAGTGTTTGTTTTTGGTTACTCCCTCCCCAATCTGCCCTCCTTTCTATCATCCCCCGCCCCCCGATATCCTTTTCTTCTCTACTTTCCTGTAGGGTAAGAAAGATTTTCATACCCAATTGAGTGTGTATGTTATTCCCTCCTTAAGCCAAATTAGATGAGATCACTCATTCCCTCTCACCTCCCCCCTCTTCCCCTCCACTATTAAATCTTTTTCTTGCTTCTTCTATGTGAGACAATTTACCCCACTCTACCTCTCCCTTTCTCCTTCTCCCAGTACATTCCACTCTCACCCCTTAATTTTATTTTCTAGCTGTCATCCCTTCATATTCAACTCATCCTGTGCACTCTGTGTGTGTGTATGTACATATATATATATATATATGTATACATATACATATATATATGTTATACATATATATACATATATATATGTAATACATATATGTAATATATATGTAATACATATATATATGTATTCCCTCCCACTACCCCAATACTGAGAAAGGTCTCATGAGTTACAATTATCATCACTCCATATAGGAATACAACTGATTCAACTTTAATAAGTCCCTTATGATTTCTGTTTCCTGTTTACCTTTTCATGCTTCCTTTGATCCTTGTATTTAAAAGCCAAATTTCTATTCAACTCTGATCTTTCATCAAGAGTGCTTAAAAGTCCTCTATTTCATTGAATATCCATTTTTCACCTGAAGGATTATACTCAGTTTTGCTGGATATGTGATTCTTGGTTTTAATCCTAGTTCCTTTGATTTCTGGAATATTATATTCCAAGCCAATCTAATGTAGAAGCTGCTAAATCCTGTGTTTTCTTGATTGTGTTTCCATAGTAGTTGAATTGTTTCTTTTTGGCTGCTTGCAATATTTTCTCCTTGACCTGGGAACTCTCAAATTTGGCTACAATATTCCTAGGAGTTTTCCTTTTGGGATCTTTTTCAGGAAGTGATCAGTGGATTCTTTTGATTTCTATTTTACCCTCGGGTTCTAAAATATCAGGGCAATTGTCCTTGATAATTTCTTAAAAGATGATGTCTAGGCTCTTTTTTTAATCATGGCTTTCAGGTACTCCAATAATTTTTAAATTACCTCTCCTGGATCTGTTTTCCAGATCGGTTGTTTTTCCAACAAGGTATTTCATATTGTATTCTATTTTTTCATTCTTTTGGTTCTGTCTTATAATTTCTTGATGTTTCATAAAGTCATTACCTTCTATTTACTCCATTCTAATTTTTAAGGAATTATTTTCTTCAGTGAGCTTTTGAACCTCCTTTTCCATTTGGCCAATTCTGCTTTTCAAGGCATTCTTCTCTCTATTGGCTTTTTGGAGCTCTTTTGCCATTTGGATTACTCTATTTTTTTAAGGCGATACTTTCTTCAGCATTTTTGGGTCTCTTTTAGTAAATTGTTGATGTGTTTTTCATTATTTTCTTGTGTCACTCTCATTTCTCTTCCCAATTTCCTCTACTTACTTGATTTTCAAAATCCTTTTTTAATCTCTTCTGTGGCCTCTGACAAATTCATATTTTTCTTGGAGACTTGGAGGTAGGAGCTTTGACTTCGCTGTCTTTTTCTCGTTGTATGATTTGATCATCTTTATTACCAAAGTAAGATTCTATAGTCTGATTTTTTCTGCTGTTTGCTCATTTCCCCAGCCAATTACTTGACTTTTTAGCTCTTTGTTAAGGTAGGATTGTATTTCCAGTGTGGAGGATGTACTGTCCCAAGCTTCAGGCATTTTGTGCAGCTGTTTTCAGCCGTTGTCACTTCTAGGGACTTGTAAATTTTCAGGTCTTCCAAGGTTGTATGATCAAAGAAGAGGTGTCTACTCCTCTCCTGGCCTGTATTCTGGTCTGTGAGTGACCACAAGCACTCTTTAATCCCTTGGAACTGTGAAAAGGATTCCCTCTCTACCACTGCCACAAGCTCCACCATGCCAGTGCTCCTCCTCACCCCAGAACTGCCACCTAGGACTGCAATCCAGATCCAAACAGATCCAACACAATCCTGCCTCAGTACCAGCAAAGAGATCCCTGCAAACCCTCTCTGATCAGCACTCAATCCCCACCCCCTACCTTCTTTGGGCCAAGAGTTCTGGAAGCAGCCACTGCTGCTGCTGCACCCTGGGAATAGGACTGGACCATGCTCCTCTCTCACCCAGATCCAACAGACCTTTCCTACAGACCTTCTAAGTTGTCTTTGGTGTTTGTGGGTTGAGAAATCTAGAAACTGCTGTAGCTGCTAGTGAGTCAGTGCCCTGAGGCCTGCTACTGGTTTTGCTGGTGCCACTCTTGGCTGGCACAGTTAGCATTAATCTCTGCTCCTCTCCCAGTCTGGTGTAATGGACCTTTCCTGTCTACCTTCCAGGTTGTCTTGGGCTAGAAATTTGTTTCACTCTGTGATTTTGTGGGTTCTGCTGATCTAAAATTTGTTTAGAGTCATTTTATGTGTTTGCAGGGGTTTGGGGGAGAGCTCAAAAAGTCCCCGTTTTTACTCCATCATCTTGGCACTGCCCCCACACAACTGATTAGAAAAATACAAATTAAAACAACCCTGAGGTACCACCTCACACTTATCAGATTGGCTAAGATGAGAGAAAAGAAAAATAATAAATGCTAGAGGGGATGTGGGAAAAAATGGGACACTAATGTGCTCTTGGTGGAATTCTGAACTGGTCATTCTGGAGAGCAATTTGAAACTATGCCCAAAGGGCTCTAAAATTGTATATACTCTTTGACTCAGCAATACCACTACTAAATCTGTATCCCAAAGAGATTTTTTTTAAAAAAAGGAAAATGATTGATATGTATGAAAATATTCATTGTAGCTCTTTTTGGCAAAGAATTGGCAATTGAAGGGAGGTACATCAACTGCAGAATGGCTGAACAAATTGTGATATATTGTTGTGATGCAATATTATTGTACTATAAGAAATGATTAGCAGAAGATTTCAGAAAAACCCAGGAAGACCTATGTGAACTGATGCAAAGTGAAGTGAGCAGAACCAGGAGAACATTGTACACTGTAACAACAATATTGTAATGATGATCAATCAGCTTAGCTACTCTAATCAAAACAGTGGTCCAAGACTATTTCAAAGAACTCATGTTGAAAAATTCTAGCTACCTCTGGAGAGAAAATGGACTCTGAGTGGAGATAGAAGCATATTATATATATGTGTGTGTGTATGTATGAATATATGTATGTATGAGTGTATGTATGCATATATGTGTATATGTATATGTGTATGTATATGTATATGTATTTTACAACCTGGCTAATAGGAAAATGTTTTCCATCATTTCACATAAAAAATCATATCATATTGTATGCTTTCTCAATAAGTGTAGGAGGTACTAAAGGAGAGAATTTGGAACTCAGATTTTATTTTAAAATGAATGTTAAAATTTTAAAAAAGGGAAAAAAATTTTTATAACATGGCTCCTTCCTACCTTTCCAGTCTTCTCACATTTATTCCACTCTACATACTCTACAATTTTACAACATTGCCTTTCTTACTGTTTTTCCCACATAATACTCCACATCCCTACCCTATACATTTTTACTGTAAGTTCATTTATGCTTTATTCAAATTCTTTTTCAGAGACTGACTTTTTAAATTTCTCAATTTCTTATTCCATTAATCTGAGTATTTTACATCTTTGTAAATATTAATTTATTTCACTTAAATTTTTGGTTTATTTACATATAGTAGTCCAAATAGTCTATAATTATTTCCTTTCCACAGCACCTGCTTCAGCCACCTTCATGGCCTTTGGAACAAATCATTCTCATCCACCCAGTCTATTGGGGAAAGTCTTCACATGCTTACTGACGGGTTTGACCTCAACTGGGTTTAGCCTATCTGCCAAGATGATTTTTACTGAGGAGTATCTGCTGCACGTGCTACAGCTTCTTTAGACATGAAAGATGGATGAGCAGCCCTGAAAAGGGCTCAGCAAGCCCTCATACCACAGTTGCTAGTCAGACATTGAAGATGCCAAGATCAACCATTGCCTCCTAGGCCATCATCAATTGTCTTGATTTTTGCCTTGCCACTAAACTTTGATGACTCTGGAAGAGAGGGTGAGGTTAATGACTTTTTGCAACTCTGCCTCATTTAAATCCGATTCATGCACAAGTCAACCATCACTGATGATGTCATTGGTCCTCTTTGAAAAAGGACAAACAACAATGACATCTTTAATCTTCATTTGTAATGAATTATTTTTTTCATTTTTGATCCCAGAAATTTGTTTTTTCTCTTTCTCCTTTTTGATCAAATGATTAATGACTTAACTATTTTATTTTTAAATAACTTCTACTTTTACTTATTAATTTAAATTTTTGCTTTCATTTTTGTTAATCTTTTCCTTGTTATTTGGGATTTCTAATTAGTATTTAAATGTAGTTTTTAATTTCTTGGTTTTCTATTTTACTTAGGCACATTAACAATTCACTGATTTAATGCTATACCAATTGAACTACCAAAAAATTATTTTGCAGAGCTGGACAAAATAATAACAAAATTCATCTGGAAGAAAAAGCGGTCTAGAATATCTAGGGTATTAATGAAAAGAAATGCTAGAGAAGGTGGTCTTGCCATACCAGATATTAAATTGTACTATAGAGCAGCAGTCATCAAAACTACCTGGTACTGGCTAAGAAACAGAGTTGTCAATCAGTGGAATAGAATAGGAACACAAGATGGAGAAGTCAACAACTATAGCAATCTACTCTTTGATAAACCCAAAGAGGCTAGCTTCTGGGCTAAGAATTAGCTATTTCACAAAAACTGCTGGGGAAATTGGAAAATGGTAGGGCAGAAACTGGGCATAGACCAATATCTTACACCTTATACCAAAATAAAGTCAAAATGGGTTCATGATTTAGGAATAAAGGCTGAAACTGTAAGCAATTTGGGAGAGTAAAGAATAGTTTACCTATCAGATTTATGGAAAAGAAAAGAATTCATGACCCAACAAGAGATAGAGAGCATTACAAAATGCAAAATGGATAATTTTGATTATGTTAAATTGAAATGCTTTTGTACGAAAAAAGCCAATGCATCAAAGATTAGGAGGGAAGCAGAAAATTTGGAGAAAATCTTTACAACTAGTGTCACTGATAAAGGTCTCATTTTTAAAATACACAGGGAACTGAGCCAAATATATAGGAATACAAGTCATTCCCCAATTGAGAAATGGTCAAAGGATATGAACAGACAGTTTTCAGAGGAAGAAATTAAAGATATCTATAGGCATATGAAAAAAATCCCTAAATCACTACTGATTAGAGAAATGCAAATCAAAACAACTCTTAGATACCTCATCTCTCTTGTCAGATTGGCTAAAATAACAAAACAGGAGAATGATAAATGCTGGAGATGATGTGAGAAAATTGGAACATTGTTACATTGCTGGTGGAGTTGTGAACTGATCCAGCCATTTTGGAGAGCAATTTGGAAGTATGCCCAAAGGGCTATGAAAATGTTCATAACCTTTGACCCAGCAATACCACTTCTAGGGTTGTATCCCAAAGAGATCACACAAGTGGGAAAAAGACCCATATGTACAAAAATATTTATAGCGGCTCTTTTTGTGCTCACTAAGAATTGGACATCAAAGGGATGCCCATCAATTGGGGAATGGCTGAACAAGCTGTGGTATATGAAGGTAATGGAATACTATTGTGCTATAAGAAATGGGGATGATACGGACTTCATAACAACCTGGAAAAACCTACATGACATAATGCTGAGTGAGTGGAGCAGAGCCAGGAGAACATTATACACAACCACGGATACATGGATTCTGTGAGGACTAACCCTGACAGACTTTGCTCTTCTCAGCAGCACAATGTGCAAAGACAACTCCAAAGGACTCACGATGGAGAATACTATCTACATCCAGAGAAAGAACTATGAAGTGTGAATGCAGATTGAGGCACACTTCATGTTTGCCTCCCCCCCCCTTTTTTTTCTCTCTTTTGTTTTTGTTTTGGGTTGTCGTTTTTTTTTTTTTGGTTCTGTTTCTTCTTTCTCATGATTCATTCCATTGGTCATAATTCTTCTCCACAACTTGACTAGTGTGTAAATCAATTCAATGCTAAGTTATACGTGGAAGTTGTATGGGATTCCATGCCATCTTGGGGAGGGAGGGGGAGAGGGAGAGAAGAAAATCTGGAACTCAAAATTATGTAGAACTGTGTGTTATAAACTAAAAATAAAATAATAATAATAATAAAAATTCATTGATCTATTCTTCTCACTTTCGTAATGAAAGTGGACAGAGGCATAAATTTTCCTCTAAAGATTACACTGGACATGTCCCAAAATTTTAGAATATTGTCTCATAGTTGTCTTTATCATAAATAAAGTTATCTTGTTTATAATTTGTTCTTTGACCCACCAATTCTTTTTTTTTAATTTTTTTTAATTTATTTTTGACATGTTTGGTTTTCAGCCTTGATTTTCACAGGCGTTTGAATTACAAGTTTTCTCCCCATTTCCTCCCCCCCCCACTCCAAGATGGCGTACATTCTGGTTGCCCTGTTCCCCAGTCTTCCCTCCCCTCCGTCGCCCCATTCCCCTCCCATCCCCCTTTCCCTTCCTCTCTCCCCTGTTCCCTTCCCATCCACCCTCCCTAAGAAGTCAAGCAATTCAACATGGGCCCCATGCATATCATTATGTATA
>JAQQSZ010001812.1:0-14954 GCA_028646595.1 Phalanger gymnotis | reverse complement strand
TTGACTTGTTTTTCGTGGTTTTCTCTCATCCTTCTCATTTCTCTTCCCAATTTTTCCTCTACTTCTCTAACTTGCTTTTCTAAATCCTTTTTGAGTTCTTCCATGGCCTGAGACCAGTTCATGTCCCTCTTGGAGGTTTTTGTTGTAGGCTCTATGACTTTGTTAACTTCTTCTGACTGTATGTTTTGGTTTTCTTTGTCACCAAAGAAGGACTCCAGAGTCTGAGACTGAATCTGGGTGTGTTTTCGCCGTCTGGCCATGTTCCCAGACAACTTACTTAACCCTTGAGTTTTTCAACGGGGTGTGACTAAAGAGTTCTATGTTCCACGCTTGGGCGGATGCACTGCGTCACCAGCACTCCTCCTGACCCAAGAACCCCCAACCCTGATTGGGCTTAGATCTTCAGCAGGCTCTTCACTCCTGCTCTGATCAGCCACTTAATTCCTCCCACCAAGTGGGACTGGGGCCAGAAGCAACTGCAGCTGAATTTTGAAAGCTGCCCCGCCTCCATTGCCTCAGGGGTGGAAGCCGAACCGCAAACTCCGTCCTGTCCCGCAGCTTTTCCCACTAACCTTCTGTGTAGTCTTTGCTGTTTGTGGGTTGTGAGGTCTGGTACATGCCACAGCTCAGTAATTCAGCATGCTAGGGAACTCTCAGCTCCACTCCTGGTCTCGTCGGTCCGCGGTCTGCTGTGCCACGCCAAGCGCGCTGCGCTCTGCTTGGCTCAGCTCCGCACCCCTCAGCTGGGGGCTGGGAGTTCCGTTTGGGACAGACCTTACCCTGAGACCATCCAGGCTGTCCTGGGCTGGAGCCCTGCTTCGCTCTGCCACTTTGTGGGTTCTGCAGTTCTAGAATTGGTTCAGAGCCATTTTTTATAGGTTTTTGGAGGGACTTGGTAGGGAGCTCATGCCAGTTACTGCTTTCCAGTCGCCATCTTGGCTCTGCCGGACCATTTCTTAAATAAAGAAAATGTATGACTGGACATCAAACAATAAACAAAGAGAGATATTCGATTTGCTGCTTTTTTTCAGTAAGCTGTATGACTGATCTCTATTAAAAAAAGTTTACAAAGGTCTGCCCACCTATCCCCTTCTCACATTTTCAATACATATGTAGATCAATTTCATGACAATTTTGTCTATTTATCTTTAATTAACCTGTGATTAGGGGTAGTGAACCCCCAGTAAGGAAACCCTCTTTACCAATTCAGATCTTAATCTGTCCTGTAATATAGACAGTTACCTGAGGTGCACACAAAGAGGCTAAGTGACTTACTCAAAGTCAGTACTGAATGATACCAAGTAACAAGACAGTACTTGAACTTAAATTTTTGTGACTCCAATCAAGCATTCCAACTTACTGCACCATGGCCACCACAGCAAAGCTGCAAATGCTTTTTGTTTTTGTTTTTAATGGAGATGAAGAAATACTATAAGTGAAATAATTCTTATTTGATTCCCCACTTTGACAACTCTGCCACATTTTTTTACCAACTGCAGGACTGATGTCCTCTTTAAATAATTGTATTGGCCAAGTTGCCTGCTCTCCTCACCTTGTCATTACTTTAAGAACCATTGGCTCTTCTTTCTATGCCTTTTCTGAACTCTTTGAGTCTAAATGAAATGGTCTTGATGGTAAGATCAGGCACTATGAAAATACTGACAAATCAGTACCATTTTCTGTCTCTAAGCAAGTTTCCAGTATACTTGGTAGTACGTCACTGAAGAATTCATGGGAAAGCATGGACAAGAACCCCATGGGATATGATGGTTTCCCACTGCACCACAAGAAGCATTACTCTTAACTGAAAACATTGATGTGTTCTGTATCATTGGTGTTCATACAAGTTACTGATTCTTGAGATTCAGCTAGAAAGGATAGATCAATGAAAGGTAATATTTCTTCATTTTATGAGACTGTTTTGAATGTTATTCACAGGGAGGAGACATACCTCAAAAGGAATCCACTGTGATTCATGGCCACCTCCATTTAGGTAAACCCCTAATGTTCATCTCTATTTTCCTATGGGCACTGATGCTGCCCCCACCCCAAGCAGGCAAAGAAGGGCAGCCACTTTGTAGAGCAGTGACCTGAGTTTGGAGAGATAATCTGAGCACTGTGGCTGAGGTCAGAAGAAGGGAATTCAAATCCCAATGTTGATGTTTATTACCAGTATGACTTTGGGCAGGTAAATCAAATCAAATTACTCAGCTGTCAATTTCCTCAACTGAAAAACCATGGGATTAAGATTAGATGGCCTCTGAGGTCCCTCCCAACATTTGATCTATGATTCTATCACTTCTATCCTGGGAACAATAGTAGCAATCTATACAATGTAGTTATGGTATTGGTATTCTGTGGTAAACACCTCTCTGAAGAGGAAAATCCACATTCCCCAGGAGTTTTCCCAGTGCTGTTATCTACTCTTATTGGTGGGTGGTTTTTTTTGATAATTTCAAAATATACTTAAGACCAATTTGTCTTATATAACATGATGTATTAAATAATGTAGGATTTGGAGTCAAGAGACCTGGATATAATCCCCACCTCTTATACTTGTTACTAGTGTAACTATGCACAGAATATACCTTCTCTGAGCCGCAGTTACTCTGAAGAATGAATGTACTGTAATATTAGTATGACCTAGCCCTTCAGATGAGGCAGCTAGGTGGCCAGTGGATAGGGTACAGGGCCTGGACTCAGGAAGACTCATCTTCTTGAGTTCAAATCTGGCCTGAGACACTTATTAGCTGTGTGTCCTTGGGTAAGGACTCACCCTTGTGAGTGTTCACTCACCCTGTTTGCCTCAGTTTCCTCATCTGTAAGTTAAATGAGCTGGACAAGGAAATGGCAAACTACTCCAGTATCTTTGTGAAGAAAAGTCTAAATAAGGTCATGAATAGTTGGATGTGACTGAAACAAGTGAACAATGCCACAGTAAAACTCTTGGGATTTCTGTGAGGAAAGTACTTAATTTTCATAGACATGTGAAATGTTAGAGTATTCTAATTGAAAAAGAACTTTGACTTCAACATTTCCAGTCCCTCCCTTTCAATATACAGAGAAGGAAAGTGAAGGTCACAGGGCAAAGATAGAGCTAAAATCCAAGTCTGCTAACTCCAAATCTTGTAATATTTTAATGATGCTCTATCACCTCATTACCAGGTCACATCATGAGTCAATCAGTAAAAGAGAATCTAACCTACCGAAATCAACAATAAGTTCGTAGTCAATCTGCTAGCATAGCCATGATCTAGACGCAAATGATATAATTTTTGAATTTTTGGCCCTGAGATTTGCTCTAAGAGCTCATGATTGAACACGACTCCTCATATTTGGATACAGTGTCCTTTTTGTGGCAAGTATTTCAAGTTATGCCTTCACACCATTTGGAAATGAATGGGTACAGCAGGAAGCTAGCTACAGAACTTCCAGAAAAGAAAGTTGCAGTGATTTTGGCTGCTTTAGTGGGGCAGAAGACAATGTTCTCATCACAGTGGTTTTGTCCTTCTCAACTATTCAAAAATAGCATTCTGTGAGGACTTGTCTTATTCAAACTTTCCTTCAAATACCTAAATTAAACCTGTCAAAGTAGAGAATTTTAAAAGAGGGAAAGTCTGATTTCTCCTAAATATATAAGGACCATGGTTTCCTCTCCTCACGATACAAAAGAAATAACAGAGACTCATCTTTATTGAAAATATCTTTTATATTGATCATGATTATCATTTCTACCTTATAAAATAATAATAAGCAACCAACTTTGCCTAGAGTGTATCTAAAATCTGTCAATACCAAGCAGTTATTTGCCATTAATATAAACCCCCATGAAATGACTTTTTGAGGGAGAAGGGGGGGCAAGTTTATTGATGTGGGAAACTCCCAGTACAGAAGTTCCCTCCATTTATGCAAATTAGCAAATTATCTTTACTTTACAATTTTAGCAAGCTATCTGGAAATATTGAGAGATGGCCATATAATTGCTATATGCTGGAGTTAAAATGTGAATTCTGGTGCTCTTGACTCTAAGGCCAGCTCACTATTAACTATGTATACCCAATTGCCTCTCAATTAGTTTATATTCACTCTGTTTTTACTTACCTGTGTACATGAGGTGTCCTTCCCTTAAAGTATTACCTTTCGTGTAAATTTCCTGAGTGTAAGGATTGTTTTTGCTTTTGTAGTCCCACTGAATTGAATTGCATTGAGTCTAGACAAAAGAATGAATTGATTGATTTTTCCCTCAGTTTTCAACTGAAAAGGATAGTTTGTTTGTGTGCGTGTGTGTGTGTGTGTGTGTGTGTGTGTGTGTTTACCCTTGCTTCAGAAATGTGTAGAATAAAGGACAAGAATATTCAGCAACTTTATGAACAGGTAAAGAATACTGATTCTGAAGCAGGACAATCTAAGATCACATCTCACTTCCATTATTTAATCTTTTTGCTACTTTCAGAAAGTCTTTTAAACTCCCTGGCCCTCTGTTCCTTCATCTATAAAAAGAGGGGTTTGAACTAGATGGATTTTATACTCCCTTCCACATCTAGATCTATAATAAATCTAGAACTTATGACAACACTTGACACTGTGGCCACATGGTAGGCATTTAATAAATGTTTTTGACTTGAACCAATGATTGCTATTTTCTATTATATTTTAAAGTAATAATTCACATTTCTGTATTGCTTTATTCACAATGACCCTGTGAGGTGGTTATTGTATTACTATTGTCCCAATGGTGAGGAAACTCAGGCTCAGAGAATTTAAATAATTACTCCATGACCATATGGTCACATAGCTAGTAAATGTGAGTCCCTGAAATTGAACCCAGGTCTTTTTCTTCCATACTTACCAAGCTTCCCACTAGATCATAAAGACCAACTTGTTTCAGGGAAGCTCAAAAGTGGATAGGGTGGGAGCTTGGACAAAACAATGTTAACTTCTCCTTCAAACAGTGTGAGACAATGCTTCATTTTTGTATGTAATACAGACTACTAAATATCTTTACTCAGACCACAGGAACCTGGAAATGGTTTGTTCCAATACCCCCCTCACTGGTGTCCACCTCCTCCGACCCTGCCACCTAAGACATTTCTAAACTAACTGTGTTACTATTGATTCAATGAGAGATTACATTTTTAAGCAACTTTCAATCTGACATTAACAGGGTTAACTCCACGAGAAACATCCATGTAGGTTTCTGTTTATTACTTTTGCAATTAGATTTGCATAACATTGATGCTTGCTCTCAGGAGTGCATTTATGATACAGAGAAGGTATGATTGAAATGAGGCCAAATCTATGGCAAGATTCTACTTAGCCTGCTTTTCCCTCTGTCGCATATGACATTTGTTTTCCTAGCCAGTAAATCAGATGGAAACCAGGAAAAGCAAGAGTAGGCAATAATAGTGCTCACTCTAGCTGGAACAAACTGGTCCAAAGAGCAGGCCTGGTTTTGATTACATCTAGTAATCAAGCCCTGTACAGTATGACTTGACTTAATGTCTCAGGAAATGTTAATCTGCAACATTGGAAAGCTTGCTTCTAAAGATTGTACGATCCATTGACTTGAACAAGGAGTCACAGTTCATCACTTCCTTTCCCCCACCCTCACTGGCTTTTCAGCTAGTTTTCAATTATTGCTTCTCAGTTCTCAATTTCTTCTTAGGATAATGGAGGAGTTGGTTAATAATTTGGTAGCATTCATTTTCCTGGCTTAGTGGGAGGGCAATATTAAAGAAGGAAAACAATATCTTAAGCCCTCTCCCTTAAGTGTGGGTCACACTTTATGTACAGTTTCCAAAGTCAATCTTGGTATTATCTTAGATTTCAAAAGCCAGCAAATTAATTGGATGTCCTTTTTAATGACTATATTAAACTTTCTAGGTGTTTACAAGGAATATATGAAAAGGGCACTGTATCTGAGGCCCTGGGTTAGAATTCCATTTCTGCTATTTTTACTACCTATGAATTAGGGTAAATAACTTCAACTCAAGCCATTTCCAACTCTAA
Source organism: Phalanger gymnotis (assembly GCA_028646595.1). Taxonomy (NCBI): domain Eukaryota; kingdom Metazoa; phylum Chordata; class Mammalia; order Diprotodontia; family Phalangeridae; genus Phalanger; species Phalanger gymnotis. Next base: position 8,945 of record JAQQSZ010001812.1, on the reverse strand, counting down.
CATTCTATGATCTCTTTTATCCTGCAAAGAAGTTGGATAACTAATCTAACTTTAACTTTTTGTCTCCTAAGAAGTTTTTATTCAAAATTAAGCATCCTCAAGGTCAAGGGTCTGGTCCTTCTTGGTATGCCATGGGGCAGTGAAAAGTTGTCTTTAAAAAGAAAAGAAAAAATAAAATAGAAAAAACTAGAACAATTCAATCAACAATATCAGGTTACTAGAAATACTTCATTAAGTGATAAATAGACATAAGTAGGAATCTAAATCATAGTCCATCTTAACAATTGAGTTTGCTGATTTAGCCTTAAGTAAAATTAAAATCTATATTATCTATCAGATATAGACAGACATGCTCATTTGTTTATTGAACAATCAATTCACTTTATATTAGAGGAGAAATAAAAATAAATGTGATGAAATTCCTACTATCCTGAAATTTAAATCAGTAAGCTTTTTTATATAGTATTTGAAGATTACAAAGCATTTTTAGTATTTTAAGCTCAAATGAGATATTGTAAAGTGCTTTACAAATCTTAAAGTAATATTGTAAATATAATAATAGTGATTAAATTTCATAAAATTTTATTTCACAAATTTTTAATAAATAGAATTTATAAATTCAAAAAATTTACCTAAATATAATTTTTTCATTTAGTGATTTTATTTTAAAAATAAATAATAATTAAATACATTTGCCAAATCAATCTAAAACCCAACCTTGTAAGTTACACAGGACTGGTATTGCTTAACCATTTTGCAGATAAGGAAACTGTAATAGAGAAGTTTGCTAATTTACCCAAAGTATCATAACTAGCCACTTTCGGGAAGGGGCTCTGTCAAGTGCTAGGTTTCCTGTTTCCTAGTACAACGAGGCCACCCCCTACCTGTAGGATGGGGGTGTTGTTTTGTGGCTAAAAGAGAGGCAGAATAGATACCTTTAGCCTCTTTTCTTTCCACCATTCTTCAAAGGATATTTGAATTCTTGCCAGGATGGGAAACAGGATATGAGGGCCAGAAGCTTTGGCATTCTACTCTCCTGAGATACAGGGGGTACTAGGCTAAATTATATCTATTTGCTCCCTCAATATTATTAGTGTAGGGGCTACAGATTTCAGGTTCAATCTAGTCAACTATTCATTAATGGGTAAGGAGGGCCCCAAGCTTTATATCCAAGGCTTGACTCCCTCTCCACCAAATATCATTTGCAAAATGAAAACACATAGCAAGTAGGAAAGAAACTCATTCGCCTACATCAACAACAAAACAGAAATTAGAAAAATTATGCATAAGAGAACACATATCAGATACCGTAGTGAAGACGATCTCATATTAGGAAAAAAGATAACTCAGCTCAACCAAAGTTAGACGCCCACACCTCACTCAAGAGGAAATTCCCCAAAGACTCTACATGAGCCAGCTGGGGTAAGGATGTGATAGAGACTGTCAGTTCTCTTCCTATTGATGTCTTCTCAGAATATTATTCTTCCTTTGGCAATCTGAAGTAGCATCATCCATCCTCTTTCTCAGGGGAAGCCAGAAGGGTTGGAAGAGACTGCAGAGCCCAGAGAGAATGAAGAATCCCCAGAGACTACAGAAACCAAAAAGAGTGAGCAGACAGAATTTCTTCTCTCTACTACTTCCTCTCCCCAACTCATTGCTTCCCTACCCCACCCCACCCCACCCCACCCCACCCACACAGGTACAGGGTTGCACTCCTGTACACAGGTAGCTACAATACAAAATAAAATATAAGTTTGAAAGACAGTTTCAAATGAAGTCAATGGGTATTTACTATGTGCCAGACACTCTTCTAAGTGCTTAGGATATAAAGAAAGGTTAAAAAAAACTCAATCCAAAAAGCAAACAAGCAAAAACAAAAACAGTCCCTGCTCTCAAGAAGCTCAGAGTCTAATCCTCAGTGTCATAAGGGTAAATGAAAGGTAGAAATCATAGCTTCCATGTAGGTAGAACAAGAAATCAATTGGTTGATCAAGAAGTAGTATTTAATCTTGGCCTTGGAAAATGTGAGAAGGAACAGCAGGAGTTTTATTCAAGAGCCAACTAGTAGTGTTTGACCAAAGAATAAAATCCCTTAGGAGATATAGTAGAGAGTAGAAAAGATAATAACTGAAATTTATAAGGTTTACCATTCATCATATTTCATTTTCTTAACACTTTGACAAAACTACCACATGTAATATTTTAGAGATGAAGATACCTAGTTTTGGACAAGTTAAATGGAGAATCTGAGGGATTATTCAAGTCTAGGTTTTACCTGATTGGGTCCAGTACTCTCTTGACTACAAGATATTTTTCTGAAGAAAGATTATGTTTGGGCCAGATTTTAGAGGACCATGAAGGCCAGCATAAAGAATGTGGTCTTTATTTGATAAGCAAGTAAAATCCAAGGTTATTGAGAAATTCAGAACTAGTGCCAATGTCATGAATGATGTGATATCCTCCACATAACTAAATTATTTCTCACTCCTACAGCTTTGTACATGAAATCAATCGAATGAAAGACAGTGTCAGTATAACGCAATTCATGATTTCATCAAACATACAAAACCTTGTACTTCTTTGGTGTTGCCTCGCAAATGAAGAATATGTACTTGGAGTTGGTGGTATTACTCCATTGTACGATTCAACCATTCCTCAAAATGACATTTAGAAATTTGCTGCGTGAGCCACTACAAAATAGAATCACCACCAAATACATTTATTAAAAAATTGGTATCTCCTCTTTTTACATCACAAAATTCCAGATTTTCCTTCCTTTCCACCTTCCTCAGGTCCAAGTTAGTATTCAATTCTAACAAAGGGAAAAAAAACAGTTAAACAAAACCAATGGACAATTAAATTAATACTAATGCTATATGCAACTTTGTACACCATTAGTTCCTGACATCTTCAGTGAAGGAAGGTGAATTTCCTTAACTATTCTTATGAATCAAGTTTGATCCTTGTAATTTTTTAGCATTCACTTTCTTTTTACTGATAATTTTATTCTATTCTTTTTAGTCATTGTGTAGATTATTTTCCTGGTTCTAATTACTTCATTTCATCATATTATAAAGTTCTTCCTGTGTTTTTATGTCTTTTTCTTAATAATTATTTTTTATGGAATAGTAACGTTTTATTAACTTCATACACTACAATTTGTTTAGCTATTTCTTAACTGATGAACACTCATATTGTTTCTATTTCTCTGTAATCCCAAAAAGTACTATTATGAATATTTCGAAATACATCCACACAAATACATATAAAACATGACCTTTCCTTCTGTCTTTGACCTCTTTGTATTTGTGCCTAGCAGTGGTATCCCATAATTAAATTAGGACATGAAAATTTGGGCCACTTTTCAAATAGCAAAATTCCAAATTGCTTTAGAGAGTAGTTGGTTCAATCCATGACACCACCAAAAATGATTGTCTCCCTGTTTTTCCAGACGCTCTTCCAACATTCACTATTACTTTATTTTATTATCAATTTGCTAGGAATATGATTAAATTTTAGTGTTGTTTGGATTCACATCAATTTTTTTATTAGCAACTTGGAGAATTTTTTTTTAATATGACTGTTAGTGTTTGCAATTCTCCTTTGAAAATTCCTTTGTCCATTTATCCTTTAGGAAATTGCATAATGGCTAGTGCACTGGACCTGGAGTAAGGAAAACTTGACTTCAAATCTGACCTCAGATACTTACCTGGGCCAAGTCACTTGACTCTGTTTGCTTAAGTCTTACCTATAAAACAAGGATAACAATAGCACCCACTTCCCAAAGTTGTTGTGAGGATAAAATGAGATAATAATTGTAAAGCACTTAGTAAAATCCCTGGTAAAAAGTGAGTGCTATGTAAATATATAATATTGTTCTTATTATTTTATATCTGCAAAATAGCTTTATCCCCTAATTTTTTTGACATTTTCCCAGTAACATCTTATTTTATTTTTTGTAACTTCTTCTACTTATTCGTTTTGAAATTTAGAATGTTATTTAGTCTTCATTATCATCTACATACTTCTTCCATTTCATTTGTAGTTTACCATTTTATTTTTATTATGATCTGTAAAGGGCATGTTTATTTTTATCTTTTTCTTTTTATAAGTTCCTAATACCTTAGCACATAATTTGTTTTGTAAAGTTGCCAGATGACCCCAAGAATTTCATGTATTTCATGTATATTTTATGCATATACACGTATACGTACCTATACATACACATATGCATGCATGTGTACATACATACATACATACATACATACATACATGATTCCTAGTCAGTACTTTTGAGTCAGCTGATGGCACGGTGGATAGAGCACTAAGATGAGTCAGGAAGACTTAAAGTCAAATCTAGCCTGTTGTGTGACCCTGGGAAAAACACTTAACCTCAAATTCCCTGACAAAAAAAATGGACCCACTACATCCATTGGAGAAGGAAATGGCAAACCATTCAATTATCTTTGCCCAGAAAATCCAAAATTCAGTCATGAAAGGTCAGATATGACTGAAAATGACTGAACAATAGTAAAAGCCAGTAATTGTCAAAGGTATATGGACTGCTTTTTTTTTTGCTTTTTTCCCCCAAAAGATATACGAACTTCCTGTTCTTAGATATATTTAATATGCTTAGAAATTAAATGAAGATGTAGAACTTGGCAAATGAATTTTGGGGTACTACTTATATGTGAGCTGTTTCTGTGATAGCATCCTGTGAAATCTATATATTTGCACTTTGTCCCTTGTTTCCAATCCTGCTGAACTTTATTCTTGTATAGATTCTTATTTTTTTTCACTTTATTTTAAGGGTCAAAGAATATAAGTAGTTTAATATCTCTTTGGACATAATTCCAGCTTCCTCTCCAAAATGGTTGGATCAGTTCATAGCTCTACCAACAGTGAATTAGTTTCCCTGTTTTTCCACATATCTTCCAACATTTGTTGCTTTCCCCTTCATTCATTTTAGCCAATCTGATAGGTATAAAATGATATTTCAAGGTCATTTTAATTTGTATTTCTCTAATCAAAATTGATTTAGAACATTTATTCATATGATATAAATTGCTTTGAGCTGATCATCTGAAAACTGCCTTTTCATATCCTTTGATGATTTTTCAATCATGGAATGACTTATCTTCTAATAAATTTGACCAAATTTTTTATAAATTTCAGATATGAGGGCCTTATCTGATAAAAATGTCTATGAATACCCCAAATTTTCAACTTTCCTTCTGATCTCGATTACATTTGTTTTGTATGTTTATGTTTTAAATTTAATATAATTGAAATTATCTGTTGCACCTCACAGTTCTCTATCTCTTGTTTATTCACAAATTGTTTGCTTATTCATCAGTATGATAAGTAATCTGTTCCATGTTCTTCAATTTTTTTTTTGTAACATCTCTCTTGAATTTGAAGTCATACATCCACTTTGACCTTACCTTGATAAACAGTGTAAGGTATTAGTCTATGCCCAATTTCTCCAAGATTGCTTTCCAGTTTTCTAATAAATAACGAATTATTATTCCAAAATGTTGTCTTTCGCCTTGCAAAATACAAGTTTACTATATTTTCCCACTATAAGTTGCATGCCTTTTCTGTTCCATTGATCTAGCTTTCTATTTCTTAGCCGGTAACAGATAGTTTAGATAATTATTGCCTTATATTATAATATGAGACCTGGTATTGCTAAACCTTGTTCGTTTACATTTTTATCAGTTCCTTTGTTATTGTTGATTTTTTTCTTCTAAATGAATTTTATTATTTTTTTCTAATTCAGTAAAATGAATTCTTAGTAATTTAATTGGGATGGCACGGAATATACAAATTAGTTTAGGTAAAATTGCCATTTTTATTATATTCTTCATGTCTATCCAAGAACAATTAACATTTCTCCAATTAATCAAATATGATTTCATTTGTATAAAAAGCATATATATATATATATATATATATATATAAATATATATAATATATGTATTTGTTTATGTAGTTCCTTAGTTTGTTTTAGCAGGTGTACTTCCAGGTATTTTATACTAAGTTTTTTTAATGGGGTATCTCTTACTATCTCTTCTTGCAGAATTACATTTGTGACATATAGGAACACCGGTGAATTACTAGGATTTACTTCATATCCTACTACATTGCTAAAATTATTAATGGTTTCAACTAACTTTTTAGTTGAGTCTTTAAGATTTTCCAATTATATCATCATATTGTCTGCAAAACTAGATATTTTAAACCTCTTTTCTCATTCTGATTTCTTCTATGGTTTTTTGTTGTTGTTGTTGTTGATAGGATTTCCACTACAGTATTGAATAATGTTGATTACAGTGAGAGTCCTTGTTTCACACCTGATCTTACTGGGAAGGTTTCTATCTTATCTCCATTACAAAAAATGCTTGCCAATGATTTTAGATAATTTTTAAAATAAATTTAAAGAACATACATTTATACCTATGCTTTCAAGTGTTCTTAGTCGGAATTATTGTTATACATTATCAAAAGTTTTTTTATTTATTTATGTAAACATATATTTTTAACTTTTAGTATTGATATGATAAAATATGTTGATATTTTCCTTATGACAAATCATCCTTGCATTCTTGATATGAACCTCCCTTGATCATAATATGTGATTTTTGTAATATGTTGTTGTAATCTTTTAACTAGTATTATATTTACAATTTTTGCATCCATATTCATTAATGAAATTAGTTTATAATTTCCTTTTGCTCTTCCTGGTTTAGGTATCAGTGTCATATTTGTTTTATAAAGGGAGTTTGGTAGGAGCTTTTATTTCCCTATTATTCTAAATAATTTATTTAACATTGGAATTGTTAATCTTTAAATATTTGATAGAATTCACTTGTTAACTTATCTGGTCCTGGTGCTTTTTTCTTAGGAAACTCATTTATGGTTTGTTGAATTTCTTTTTCTCAGATAGGTCTAGCGTATTTGGATATTTTATTTCCTCTTCTGCTAGTCTAAGTAATATATAATTTTGTGTAAAAATTATTCCATTTTACTTATGCAATAAATTTATCATCATATTTTTAGGCAAAGTAACTCCTTATAATTGCTTTAATTTCATCTTCAATAATGCTATATTCACCTATTTCATTTTTAATACTAGTGATTTGATTTTCTTCTATTTTAATCAAATTGGCCAATGGTTTGTCTAAATTTTTTAACTTACCAACTCAGAGTTTTTTTTTATTAATTCAATTTTGTATACTCAATTTTACTAATCTCACCTTTGATTTTTAGGTTTTCCAATTAAGTGTTTAATTGGGGATCATTCAATTTGTTCTTTTCCTAGACTTTTTTAATTGCATACCTAATCCATTGATCTGCTCTTTCTCTATTTGATTGATGTACTAAGCCTTTAGAGATAGACATTTTTCCTCTGATTACTGCTTTTGCTGTATCCCACAGGTTTTGATATGTTTCTCATTATTTTCATTCTCTTTAATGAAATTGTTTCTATGATTTGTTCCTCAGCCCAGTCATTCTTTAAGATTAGGTTGTTCAGGTGGGCAGAGCCAAGATGGTAGCTGGAAAGCAGGGACTAGCATGAGTTCCCCACCAAGTCCCTCCAAAAACCTATAAAAAATGGCTCTGAACCAATTCTAGAACTGCAGAACCCACAAAATAGCATAGGGAAGCAGGGCTCTAGCCCAGGAGAGCCTGGATGGTCTCTGGGTAAGGTCTATCCTGCAAGAAACTGGGAGCGGAGGGGAGCGGAGCTGAGTGGAGTGGAGCCCAGCGTGGGCGGCAAGGACCTACCAAACCAGGAGCCAGGCAGAGCGTAGCACCATGAATCAGTGAGCTGCGGCAGTTACCAGACTTCTCAGCCCACAAACACCAAGGACAACAGAGTAGGTTAGTGGGAGAAGCTTCTGGGGACTGGGATAGAGTTTGCAGTTAGGACACCACCCTGGGGCAGCGGAGGTGGGGCAGTTACAGAACTACAGCTGCAGTTGCTTCTGGCCCCAGGCCCACCTGGTGGCAGGAATTAAGTGACAGATGAGAGCAGGAGTGAAGAGCTTGCTGAAGATCTAAGTCCAGTCCTGGTTGAGGGTTCTTGGGGAAGGAGGAGTGCTGGTGTGGCAGATCTGGCACATCTGCCCAGGCTTGGAACATAGAACTCTTTAGTCTACAAGCAGTCATAATCCGACAAAAAACTCAAGAGTCAAGTGAGTTGGCTGAGAACATGGCCAGGCAGCACAAACACACCCAGATTCAGTCTCAGACTCTGGAATCCTTCTTTGCTGACAAAGAAGACCAAAACATACAGCCAGAAAAAGTCAACAAAATCAAAGAGCCTACATCAAAAGCCTCCAAGAAAAACATGTGCTGGTCTCAGGCCATGGAAGAGCTCAAAAAGGATTTGGAAAAGCAAGTTAGAGAAGTAGAGGAAAAATTGGGAAGAGAAATGATTATGATGTGAGAAAACCATGAAAAACAAGACAATGACTTTCTAAAGGAGACCCAAAAATATACTGAAAAATATACTGAAGAAAACATCACCTTAAAAAAAATAGACTAACTCAAATGGTAAAAGAGCTCCAAAAAAGACAATGAGGAGAAGAATGCCTTGAAAGGCAGAATTAGCCAAATGGAAAAGGAGGTCCAAAACACTACTGAAGAAAATACTACCTTAAAAATTAGATTGGAGCAAGTGGAAGCTAGTGACTTGATGAGAAATCAAGATATTATCAAACAGAACCAAAGGAATGAAAAAATGGAAGACAACGTGAAATATCTCATTGGAAAAACCACTGACCTGGAAAATAGATCCAGGAGAGAGAATTTAAAAATTATTGGACTACCCGAAAGCCATGATCAAAAAAAGAGCCTAGACATCATCTTTCAAGAAATTATCAAGGAGAACTGTCCTGATATTCTAGAGCCACAGGGCAAAACAGAAATTGAAAGTA
>JAQQSZ010001811.1:0-14954 GCA_028646595.1 Phalanger gymnotis | reverse complement strand
TGGTACATGCCACAGCTCAGTATTTCGGGATGCCAGGGCACTTTCCGCTCGTCTCCTGGTCTGGTAGGTCCACGTCTGGTCTGTTCGTGCTGTGCGTGCTGGGCTCAGCTCCACTCCCCTTGGCTGGGGGCTGGGAGGTCCGTGTGGGACCGACCTTACCCAGAGACCATCCAGGCTGTCCTGGGGTGGGGCCCTGCTTCCCTCTGCCACTTTGTGGGTTCTGCAGCTCTAGAATTGGTTCAGAGCCATTGTTTTATAGGTTTTTGGAGGAAGTTGGTGGGGAGCTCACGCCAGTCACTGCTTCCCAGCCGCCATCTTGGCTCCGCCCCCTCAGCTTTTCTTATAGTCCAATTCTCACAGCCATACATTGCTACTGGAACAACCATAGCTTTAACCATATGGATCTTTGTTGGCAAGGTTATGTTTCCGCTTTTTCATATGCCATCCAGATTTGTCATAACTTTCCTTCCAAAGAGCAATTGTCTTTTAATTTCATGGTGGCAGTCACCATTTACAGTGATCTTTGAGCCCAAGAATATAAAATCTGACACTGCTTCCATTTCTTCTCTCTCTATTTGCCTGGAAGTGATGGGATGGGACCAGTTGCTAAGATCTTGTTAGATTTATTCCAATGCTCAAGTGTTTCAAGATCCTTTTGGATAGCTTTCTGCTGGCTACACCATATTCCAGTGAGTTGCCAAAATTATGAACATAAAAAGAAAAAGGAGAGGGACACTTTCCATGTTTTCTAGGCCCTTTCGAAAATGTAGTGTTGTCCCTTTGGCTATGTATATGCAAATATACAAGAAAGGTGATATTGTAGATATCAAGGGTATGGGCACAGTTCAGCAAGGAATGCCCCACAAATGTTAACAAGCAAGACTGGACGAGTCTATAATGTTACTCAAAATACTATAGGCATTGTTGTAAACAAATAAGTTAAGGGCAAGATTCTAGCTAAGAGAACTAAGTGAGTATATTAAGCATTCTAAGAGCAGAGATGACTTCCTGAAGTGGGTAAAAGAAAGTGATAAGAAGAAGAGGAAGAAAGACAAAGAAAGAGGCACTTGAGTTCAACTGAAATGCTAGCCTGCTCTCCCCAGAGAAGCACACTTTGTGAGAACCAATGGCAAGAAACCTGAGCTCTTGGAACCAATCCCCAAAGAATTCATGGCATAAATGACTGTAAAAAGCAAAAAAAAAATCTTGGATTACAGAAAAAAAGATACTTTTGGATTTGGACTAAGTCATCTGCTGTTAGTCATTCCTTCTAGCTTTGTGTCATCCGTAAGCTTGGTGAGCATCATATTTAGGCATTTACCAAATGTGTGTGTATGTGTACATATATATATATATATATACATATATATACACACATATACACATATGTATATGTATATGTATGTGTGTGTATGTGTGTGTATGTATAAGCATAGAGCTAAGTACAACTCCCTGAAGTGCCCCAGTGGAGACCTCTAGTCACATTGACATTGAACTATTAACAACTAATTTTTTAAACTGGCCCTCCAACCAGCTCTGAACGCATCTGATTATTTTTTAATCCATGTCTCTCCATATTCCCTGCAAGAATAGATGGATAGATAGAGAGATATATAGAGATATAGATAGATAGATAAAGAGAGAGATAGACAGATAGATAGATAGATAGATAGATAGATAGATAGATAGATAGATAGATAGATAGATAGATAGATAGATAGATATAAACAGTAATACAATTGGCCAATCCTCATGTAATCCAAAATGTAGAATCCTATAAGCTATGGTCTTAAACATTTTAGAACTGGTCCCAAAAGATGACTTTCCCTTTGGTTTGTATGTCCCCATCCAGAGTCTCTTCTGGGAAATACCCAAATATTCTCATGCCTAGCTTTCTGCAAATGTGGGCTCCAGAAGCCTCAGTTTCCGCTCAAGTAACAAAGGAAAGAAATGTATATAGGATAGAGGATGACCATAACTTAACATTTTTTCCATTATTTTTCTGGTTTCCACCAGCCGTTAGTGCTTTCCCTCTGAAATTGCCTTCTATCTACTGTGTAGATATCATATAAATATATAGTTATGTACATGTTGTCTCCCTCACTGAAAAGTAAGCTTCTTCAGGGAAGGGTTTTTTTTTTGCATTAGCTAAGTGTCTGACTCATAGTAAGCACTTAATAAATGATTCTTGACTAGCTTACTGACTTTCCTTAGGAGGGGAAGGTGATTAAACGTTATTATCAAGGTAGAGATGCCCAGATTTGGCAAGAATCATGCAACTTGGAGGGGTAGCGGTGCATCTGATAGTACCAGGTCCAATGAATGCAGCTGAATGTCAGTAGTGGAAGCTTCTGAATTAGAGAAGTCAACCATAGATACAGAGAGCAGTCCAAAACCTTATATTGACTTCTGAGAAGACATGCACTTTCGGGGAGACAATGCAGAGTAGATGTCTGAAATGTAAGTTGCCTGATTACCAGTCCTGCAAATTGCTTCTTATGTAGATGGTTTTAAATATCAACCTCTTGACTAAGTATAAAAGCAATTATCACTGCTTCATATTTGGTTTAAAGCTTCCTGGCAATGTACGTTTGTGAGAGTCTTTTGGGTTTTAGTATTTCTTTTGTGTAGGAAAAAAAAGTCTGTTCCATACTGTATTCTAATTGTAGGCTCATTATATTTTTATTCCTCCCTTTATGGGAACCCTGCATGGGAACCTAAACCAAAGCTTCAAATAATTCATCCCCAGAGACCTGAGGTGAGGAAGTGTGCGCAAGGCCCTGTCCCTTGTGTCCAGCCATGGTGTCTCAAATGTTAGATAAGTATCAAGGTAGTATGGAGAAGAAATTCTCTATTTCTTTATCCTATGCAACAGATATTGGTAAATTGGTACAAGCAGAGAAGTACATTTCCATCCTATATGTGCTTATGCCTTTCTAGACTTTGACAGCATGTCTCACGGGCAGAAATGATTATTAATAACCATAGTTGAGTCCATAGATCTTTGTTGCCTTGCCTTAATATTAAAACAAAAATCTTTGCAGAGCCTATCATATTATTTCAAAGAAATTCTATTCATTGAACTTTCAAAAAGAATTAGAATTGCTAGTACTTCGTTTTCCCCACCCCCGCCCCAGATACTGGCTCTAAATTACATCTATGGAAGAATAACAGAAAAATGAATCCGAAATCCTCTGGTCTCCTACTTTCCTATCTTGACCCATCAATCTTAATTTCTGCCATCAGAGGCAATTCATCCATTTGATTACCAATTCTTCTTATTTTAATCAAAATCAAAGAAGTTTTTTTTCAGACTGGGAATGAAGATGCTAACATCTTCTCACTGCTTGAAATCTATTAGATAATTAAAGGCTTAACATCTCTAAAGACAGATCCTGGGGAATAGGATGAATGCTTTGCAGAGTTAAAGCCACTCCCTAAAGCCATGTATCGTTTCAGCCCTAAATCACTATATTTGTACCAAAGTTTCTTAAACTGGGATCTGTGATTTAAAAAAAAAATCTTGATAAATGTATGTCACTACATTTTTTTCCTTTCTAGCCCTATGTATTTCATGCATTTAAAAAGGAATTACTCTTTTTGACACCTCTTGGGGTTTTCTTGGCAAAGACCAGTGGTTTGTCATTTCCTTCTCCACTTCATTTTACAGTTGAGAAAACTGAGACGGACAGGGCTCAATGATTTACCCAGGGTCACAAAGCTAGTGAATGTCTGAGGCTGGATTTGAACTCAGGAAGAGGATTCTTCCTGATTTCAGCTCTATCACTCTACCCACTGAGCCACCTGGCTGCATATGTATTTCATGCATTTTAAAACATTGTTCTGAGAAGAGGTCCATAGGGGCTTCACCAGCCTGCCAAAGAGGTCTATCACACAAACACACATAAACACATGTACACACACACACACGCACACACACACACACAAACTATTAGGAATCTCTCATCTACGCAATAAGGTAAAGTCATTATTAAGAGGACTCTTAGGAAAATTTTTTTTAATCCAGGGAACAGCAATTCTCCTTCAAAATAACACTGAATCAGCCTTGACAGTGTTCTAAAAGAAAGTTATTTTTTTCTGAATGCCGTTTCTGGGTTCAAAAAAGTTTATTTCTTTACTTCTGATTTCTATGGATACATTATAAATTCTAACTATAAATAACAGAAACAACCAAGATAAGATTGTGCATTTATTACTTGATGCCTTATGAATTCAATAATAAATAAGAGCTCTCTACAAATATGAAGTCTTTTTCAATGTCATTAGTTCTAATCAAAAATAAATTTAGCAGCATTTCTTTAAATTTTGCACCTTTGTAATGAACTCTGATGAATTCATAGAACTTGATGTTAAATAAAGAGATAGAAAGGTCTAATTTGCTGGTTCATTAAGCAAGCTTATTTCTAGACATCTTGCATATTGCTTTGAATTTCATATTCTGAACAGTGAAGACAATAGAACTATCCATCTCTAATGTAGTGTGGCACACAATTAGGAACTCAAATGGATTAAATCTCATTTTATCAGAGATACACACAGTGATTATTGTTTTATTACCAAATACTGTCAGCTTTCCACTTTTTCAAAAGCTTTTGTGATACCTGCCTTTGCATATTGAAATTTGCATTAAGCCCTCTGCAATAGGAGGAGGAATTTGAGACCTGTTTTGTATTTTTTGCAGGTTGTATCTAATGTGTTATTCTCCTATCTACTGTGAAAATACAAGATGTTGTATGAACTGTCTAGGTGATAGGTAAATGAATAGATAGATAGACTATAGAAAGATGGATAGAGATAGATGAGAGAGATATAGATATGTGGATAGATATAGATACATATAAATATAGACATAGATATAATAGAGATAGATGATAGAAGTAATAAATAGAGATAGCTGATAGATAAAGATATAGCCTGTAAACAGTAAAGTAATTGGCCAATGTAATCATGGTCATGTAATCCATGACCCAGAATCCTTCAAGCTATGTTCTTACATGAATTCGGTCATATTTTAAGACTGCCCTGGAAAATATAACCATCTCTTTGGATCATATGTCTCCATTTAGGAGACATACTGGGAAATCCCCAAATGTTGTCAAGCCTAGGTTTCCACAAATTTGAACTCCAGAATCCTCAGTTCCTGTTCAAACACTAAAGGAAACAAATACATTCGGAATAGAGGATAACCATTATTTAACATCATGGAAAATATAGAAGACACAAAGGACTAAAAGGAGTACAAACAGAAAATACAGAAAGAAGTAATAGGAGTTCAAAAGCTCCCAAAGAAGGAATAGGAACTTGAAGTTACCAGCAGGATAACATCCTGAATCTCTGGGGAAAGTTCATCCTTCCGTGATGTTCTACATAGTTCCTTTTAGACTCATAGAGCCATCGTGTGATTTTTACACCTCTCCATTATTAGGTTGTTGTCTAAGTCATGCTCATTAACCGTAGTTGTCTCCCAATGCTTTGTCCCGGGAACCCTTCTCTCATTTTTCTATTTAGTTTGGTGATATCTTTGATTCCTGTGTAGTCAATTATCACCTCTATGCTGATAATTCCCAGGTCTGCTTATTTAGCCTTAACCTCTTTCCTGACTGCCAGTCTTATATCTCCAATTATGTATTGGAAGTCTCAAACTGGGAGTCCTATAGAAAGCTTAAATTCAACATGTCTAAAACTGAACTCATCATCTCTCCCCACGCCTTCCACATCCTTCCCTTTCCTATTACTGTGGAGGATACCACTATTTCTCTTGGTCATCTAGACTCATGATGTAGGTGTTACCCTTGATTCCTTAATCTCTCTCAGCTCCCATCTTTTCCAGTCTGTTGCAAAGTCCTGTTGATTTTACCTTCATAACCTTCATAACAAACGTCACATATACCCGCTTTTCTCCTATGATAATGCCATTGCCCTGGTGCAGGCTCTCATTCCTTCATGCCTGGACTATTGTAACAGCATTCTAGTTGGTCTCCTTGCCTCAAGTCTCTCTCCACACCAGGCAATCTTCCACGCAACTGTCAAATTAATCTTTCTAAAGTGCAGATCTGGCCATGAGAGCTCCTTCCCAATTTAACAAATGTCAGTGGCTCCCTGGCACTTCTACAATCAAATATAAAATCCCATTTGTCATTCAAAGTCCTACTTTCTTAGTCTTCTCACAAACCTTCTCTCTCCCAGGTACTCTGTAGTTCAGCAACACTGCCATTCTTGTTCTTGACACGAAATATTCCCTGTCTTAAGTCGATACATTTTCTCTGGCTGTTGCCCATGCCTGTACCTCTGTCATCTTTACCTCCTAGCTTCCTTGGCTTTTTCAAGTCCTATTTAAAATCCTGCCTTCTACCAAGCCTTTCCCAATCTCCCTTAAGGCTAATCCCTTTCTTCTTTGTTTATCTATAATTTATCCTGTGTGTATCTTTTTTGCATACACCTGTTAGCATGTTGTCTCTCCCATTAGATTGTGAGTGCCTTAACAGCAGGGACTGTTTTTTTGCCTTTCTTTGTATCTCAAGTACATAGTATGGCATCTAGTACATAGTGGGCATTTAACACATGCTTCTTGACTGACTCTAAGGTGCTATCCAGTTTTAAATACATGATCTTAGAGAATTGTCTGAAACTCCAGGATGTAAAGTGACTGGCTTGTGATCACAGTGTTGATACTGCAGAGGTGAGAGTTGGATTGTGTCTTCCTGACTCCAAGCCCAGTGCTCCATCCATTGGGCCGTGCTCCATCTTATGTGGGATTAAAAAACAAAAAACCGTGTGTGTGTGTGTGTGTTTGTGTGTGTATGGTATGGAGGGGTTTCAAATCTTTCATTTCACTGAGGTTTGGAGCTTTCAACATGGAGACTCTCTCCCC
Source organism: Phalanger gymnotis (assembly GCA_028646595.1). Lineage (NCBI taxonomy): Eukaryota > Metazoa > Chordata > Mammalia > Diprotodontia > Phalangeridae > Phalanger > Phalanger gymnotis. The sequence continues at coordinate 8,062 of JAQQSZ010001811.1, read as the reverse complement.
TGATATAGTTCATAGACATTGAAAAATAAAATGGCTTGCCCAGTCTGTGGGGATAAATCTTGAATTATGGTCTTCCTGATTTGAAAGTCATCATTCTGTCCTTTATGACATGTTGCCTCTCTATGTAAGATTTTATCGACATTTAATATTCAATCATTTGTTAGATTATTGCTTTAGAAGAAGAAAAAATTTCTTTTAAATATATAATCATTTAAAATCTCAATTTGACCTCCTCGACAGATTTCCACTGGTGTATTTTTAGTAGTTAGACAAATTTTCTATTAGATATTCATCTTTATTTGAGAGAAAGGGAGGATTCATTGGACTTGAATAGCACCCTTTTAAAAGGGCATGTTTTAAATGACTGGTGCCTTTATAAAAAAAAAAAAGAAAATCTCTTTCGATCACTCCAAACATTGTTATTTTCTGCTGGAAACCAGCGTGCTTTTCTGACATTTTTTCAGACTTTTTTTAGTGAACAGGATGCAGACAAATGTATCACTTCAGGTAAGAATACAGATGGTAGGATGTCTATTCACATAAGAGGTAATGATTTTTCAAGGACGATGAAGGCCTATTCATTTCCAATATTCTCATTACCATTTCAAGCTACAGACATATGCTTCTCCATTCTTGTGTAGTTCTGTTAATCTTTCTACACAATATTCAATTTTCTTACAACGATTCAGCTGATTTATTATTTCCTGCCTGTATTTTAACTGCCAGAGCTGCCTCGTAACCCCATAAATTCGTTTCAGTCTCTCAGCTTTAATACTCAAGGTTGTTAATACCCCCCAAATATCCTTTGCTTACATCACAACTTGAAATGTGCTCTTTCTTGCCCAATGAGTTGTTACATAATTACATGGTACCAATAGCAATATCATCTTGTTTTTATAGTTTTATGATTAAAGATATAAAAATGAACTGAATTGAATAAAATGTAAAAAGATATTTGCAAAATATAAAGGAAGGCTTCCATCCTTTAATGCATATAAATGGCATAGTATACATAAATTCAGAGTTAATTTTTTTAGTGTATTGTTAAAAGTCTCTTATGGTAAATATATTATATTAATGTATGACCTGTTGATTATATATTCACATAGTGTGAATCTTCTCTAGTAGAGGGTTAAAACAATTATGAAGAATTTATTCCCTTCTTTCTCTCCTTCCCCCTCAATTTTATAGCCCAAACTCTCCTAGAGACAAAGTGTATAGTTTAATTTGTGAGTCAAAGTGCTTCAGAGGGGAAGAAAAAAATTTTAAATGAGATTTTTCATTTCCTTCACTGCCCTCTCCAATTATGAGTCAATCTCCAACCCCCACTCCCCCATCCCCACCACCCTTCAATACTTCTGCCTATTTTGAAGTTGGAGTAGATTGGACAGAGGAGAGACCTGCAGAGGGAAACGGGGATAGTAGAAGGAGAAGAAAAACAAGAGAGTTTATATTATATTCCTCCAGTAGGTTGTAGGCTACTAGTGGACAGGGACTGCTATGTTTAATGGTCTTGTATTCTCAGGATATAAGACTCGATAACTTTTTTGACTGAATTGAATTGCCTTTTGGGGTCTAGTTCTCTCCCTGATCACATGGTATACTATTACAATGGATTTACTGTCAGTGGCCTTGAGCTCATCTATTGGTTTTGACACTCTATAAACTGGGCTGCATGTCTCTCAGTCTCAGTTTTTCATCTGCAAAATGGGAATTGTGATACTTGGTTCTTTTGAGAAAAACAGTTTTTAAAACCTTCGAGGAGTGTGCAGATATGAGTTATTATTACTATGATTGCTACTCAATAAGCAGTCAGTCAATAAGTATTTATTAAATGTCTACCATTTGCAGCTAGATAGTACAGTGGATAAAGAACCAGGTTTGGAATCAGGAAGACTCATCTTCATGAGTTTCAATCTGGCCTCAGACACCTACCAGCTGTGTGACCCTGGGTAAGTCCCTTAACACTGTTTGCCTCAGTTTCCTAATCTGTAAAATGAGATTGAGAAAGAAGCAGCACACCACTCCAGTATTTTGTCAAGAAAACTCAAATAAGGTCACAAAGAGTTGGACAGGACTGAAATGACCGAATAACAATATCATGTGACAGGTAGTATGCTAAGCTATGGGAATAAAAAAAAGGGAAAGAAAAAAAACCAGCCCCCGTCCTTAAGGATCTTACAATCAATGGAATGGAGGAGACAACAAAACTCCTAACAACTCTCAGCCTTTGGAAGATTCCTACAGGCAGGTAGGTGGATACAATGAGGGCTTGGAGTCAGAAAGGCCTGAGTTCAAATCCTACCGCAAATACTTACTGGCTGAGAGGTCCTAAGTAAGTCAACCTCTGCCAGCCTTAGTTTTCTTATCTGTAAAATGAGGATAGTAATAACATTTACCTCATGAGGATTAAAGCAGGTAACATAAGTACTCTGTAAATGTAAACTATTATATTGTACATATATGTACTCACATATTTATTAAAATTGTACATTATGCTATATTATTAACTATATTGCATCATATATCATACATATCACATTATAATATGTTGCATACATCATGTTATGTTATATCATGCTATGCCATGCCATGCCATGCCATGCCATGCTATGTCATATTGTCTCTTCCAGCCACCACATAGACACCAACTTGGCTTAGGAAGAAACAATTACCACTCCCAACTTGTGGCTCTGACTCTATTTCCTGATAATTTTACTTCTATTAACATAATTGGCGAAAAACAAGAACAACCATAGGTGACATTTATATAGAATTTTAAAGTGCTTTGTATATGGTGTCTCGCTTGATTTTCAAAAGCACCCTGAGAGGGAGTGGGTATTAGTATCATTTCCCTTTTACCATGGAGAAAACTGAGGTTGAGAGAATTTTAGTGACTTGCCCAGGGTTATATAGCTAGTTAGCACCCAAGGCAGAATTTGAATTCAGGTCTTTCTAAGTCTGACACTCTACCCTTTAAGCATCTCTACTAAAAGTCTGGTTAATATGAGAGGATCAGAGGGAAGAGGAAAGGTTTTGATGTTGTTAAAATGGTCTCTTTGCTGAAAAGCAAAGAATGAAAATATCCAGGCATGATGGATTTTTGTCTTTGTATCCTAGACCTAATGTATTACCTAGTATGCAGTTTGTGCTAAATAAATGTTTGCTAATTGGTTGATTGCCCTCCATTGCATTTTGGTGCCTTTACTTCCCTCTTCATCTCTGCTACACATCCCAGAAAACATTAGTTTTCTCTTAGTCATAGACGTAAGTGTATTCTTTTCTGTCCTTCTCGAATTATCCTTGAAATTTATTTTTTAGTGAGAGCCTTTAATACATAGGCACTGTGAGAATTGGACATAGTTACCTCATTATAGTCTTAGCAAGATATTTTGAAGAAAAACTTACTAAGACTCTGTGGCTGACTCGCTCTCTTGTCAGGCAAGGGGAAGATTCAAAGGTGGTGGGGGAAGTTTCAGATGCTCATGCCTTCACAGAGTTCAACCATCTCTACCACTTCTTCTGTAGAATGACTGCTAAATGCATAATGGTAATATCCCTACCCATTCTTCTGGTTCTAATATTACTATGGCATATGGCAAACACTAAAGTTGATAAATAATACGTACTATAGGAAGAGTGCCTGGCTCATCTGTATCTGCCAAAACAAAACAAAAACCCAACGAATGTAATCCACCAAAACCACAACTTAAGTACTGTATATGGTAGTAACAGTAGCATAAGGTGATGCCTAATACATGAACTTTCTTGATTTCTTCAAGCCCTACCACCACCACAGCCCCTTTCTTCTTATTTCCAGTAGCCTCAGAGGGGCAATTCAACCCACACATGTGATAGGAAGTAGATAAAGAAAGAAAGCCCCTATATTTGGTCTTCAGCACCTTTCAAATCTCTCTTTTCTAACTCCTTCCTTTTGTTAATCTTCTCCTCCATGCACTCAATGGCCTCTCAATGCAGAGCGCCAAGTGGAAGATTTCAATAAACTAGTAAAAACATTGACAGTAGATTTAGCATACTTTGACATTGGTACAGAGAAGGAGGATTGAGGAAAATCCTTCAGTAACAACCTGTGTGATCTTGGAATTTTTTTAAACCTGTTGAAATATAACTACTCTGTGATTACACATATTTGTTATTCAGTCACGTCTGACTCTTTGTGACCCTGTAGACCATAGCATGCTAATCTTGTCAAAGATACTGGAGTAGTTTGCTATTTTATTCTCCAGTGGATTAAAGCAATAAGAGGTTAAGTGATTTGCTCAAGGTCACACAGGTAGCAAGTGTCTGAGGCTGGATTTGAGCTCTGATCTTTCTGGCTCCAAACTCAGTGCTCTATCCACTGAGCCATCTAGCTGCCATAATTACATTTATAATAGTTTGTATTAATGTTACATTTTACAATTTTCAGTGTGCTTTGAGTACATTTTCTCATTTAGCAACCCCCCTCCAGTTAAAAGTAGTGTAAGTAGAATTATTCCCATTGTACAGATAAGAAAAATGAGGCTTGAGAGAAATTAAATGACTTTTTTTAAGTAAACTTAATGAAAATGAACATTTTAATATACAATATACAAAACAGAAAAAGGATTTGCATGAAATTGCAAGCTTCTAATTGGCACAGTTTTAAAAGTGCATAAAATCTGCCCTGCTTATCTGTCTCATTCTCACTCTGAAATTCTCTTTGCTCTCTTCTGCACAGTTTTTAATGTTTCATTGATACTGTTTTCTTTCTCATCTTCTTTTGTTTTTGCATCAATGCCACTAACTACCCATTTCACTTCCAACTCCCATCCATCAAATAGAAGCCTTCCACTGTAACAAATAAATAGGTATAAAAGAAAATCTGGGTTCATATTCAGGGGAAGATAGCGAGTGGGAAAAATCATTCCTACCGCAAAGAGTAACACCAAATGGTCACAAGCCCAAAAAGAGTTCTTGGAAGAGCTTAAAAAAGAATTTAAAGGGGAAGCTAGGTGGCACAGTGAGTAGAGCACTGGCCCTGGAGTCAGGAGGACCTGAGTTCAAATCCAGCCTCAGACACTTGACACATTTTCCAGCTGTGTGACCTTGGGCAAGTCACTTAACCCCAATTGCCCTGCCAAAAAAAACAAAAAAAAAATGAATTTAAAAATCAAATAAGAGAGATTAGGGAAAAATTAAGGGAAAAAAGAAATCCAAGAAAATTATGAAAAGAAAGTTAACCAATTGTAAAAAGAGATACAAAATCTTAAGGAAGAAAATAACTCCTTGAAAACTAGAATTGAGGAAGATGAATTGAATGATATTATAAGATACCAAGAAATAATAAAACTGGAAAAATAGAAAAAAATCTGAAATATCTCATTAGAAAAACAACTGATCTGGAGAACAGATAGAGGAGAGACAATAAAAGAGTTGAAAGCTATGAACAAGAAAAGAATCTGGATACAACATTATAAGAAATTATTATGGAAAATTGCTCAGAAGTTCTAGAACAAGAGGGCGTAAGGTTAATGGGGAATAAGATCTTCCTCGCTCATCGATAGGCCTCATGTGGAGCCCAAAAGGGAAACTTGCTTGTCTGTAGGAAGGCTTACACACCTTTTGTTAATTTCTAATTAGACAATGAGTCCAGTTGTGATGTGAAAGACTATATTCTGAGAGGTGAGCTTTTGCTTTGGGGGCTTGTTTATGAGAAAGAGGTTGTGATTTCCTGGTCAAGACTCTGAGTGATCGCATGTTCAAAGCTCCCCAACTTCTCAGACAGAAAGGCTCTCTCAATTCAGTGGTGGATGTAAAGCCTTGATTCAGGCAGTAGAGCCCTGTCTGTTGGTCTTTATTTCTCTTCTCTATATTTCCTCTGTATTTTATGTGATTAAGAAGATTGTTGTCCCCTGAAACAGCTGTCTTTCCTTAGTAAAGCAGATAAAAGAACCTGCACTAACAGCCATGCTGGTTATGTCAGTGTGGTTGCCATTACAGAGGGCGAAGTGTAAATAGAAAAAAGCTACCATTCACCACCTGAAAGAGATTCCAGGAAGAAAAGTTATAGGAATGTCATAGCGAAGTTTCAAAATTCCCAGGTTGAGGAGAAAATCTTACAAGCAACAAGAAAAAAAGCAATTTAAATACTTCAGAAATACAGTCAGGATTTCATAAGAACTGGGAGCTTCTACTCTAAAAGACCATAGGTCTAGGGATCTTATATTTAGAAGAGCAAAGGACCTGGAGTAGCATCCAAGAATAACTTAGCCAGAAAAGTCGAGTTTGGAATGGAAAAAAGGACATTTGATGAGCTGACAGACTTTAAGGTATTTATAACCAAAAGGCCAGAACTCAATGGAAAATTTGATATAAAAGATTCGGAAGAAATATAAGGTAAGCATGAAAGAATAATTATAAGGTACTCATTAAGTTGAAACATTTGCTTATAATATATATGTACATATACATATGTGTATATGTATGTATATACGTATATATGAAAATGATATCCGCCTTCTTAAAATTGTCATCATTTCTAAGGAAGTTTGAAAGAACAGTTGGGGCTGAGTCATGTTTGAAGGAATGATTCTAAAAAAATAGGTAGGAAAAGGTAAAAGTGAGTAAAATTTTATATTATGAAAATGGGGCATGAAAGGAAGAGCTAATAGAGAGGAAACAGGTGGTGGTGGAGGGCTGGTAATGTTGGAAGCTTACTCTCATCTGGGTTGAACAGAAAACAAGATGTCACCTGGAAGGGTGCAGAAGTCTTCTGAACATGTAGAGAGGAAAGAAAACTGAGGGACATGGTCAGGGAGGGGCCTTTAAAGGGGTCTGTAGATTGGGATTTGTGAGGGTGGGAGGAGTGGATGAGAGGACTTTTGGAGGGATGTTTTGATTGGGATTGGAAGGGTTGGGCGGGAGACTGGTAGGGTACTCTTGAAAGGGTGGTGGATGATAAGTGGGAGAATGAGGGAGAAAATAAGGTAACAGGGATAGGGTAAAAAAAGAGGCTGAGAAAGAAAATAGTGAGTAAAAATAAGATGGGGGGGTGGAGCCAAGATGGTGGCTGGAAAGCAGGGACTTGCTTAAACTCCCCACCAGGTCCCTCTGAACACCTACAAAAATGGATCTGAACAAATTCTAGAACTGCAGAACCCACAAAATACCAAAGGGAAGAAGGACTCCAGCCCAGGACAGCCTGGATGGTCACTGGGAAGGGTCTATCACATGGACCTGGGAGCAGGGCAGAGGCCAGCGTGGGCTGTGCCAGGACCAACCAGACCAAGAGCTGGGCAGAACAGGGGTAGCATCCTGAATCAGTTACCAGACTTCTCAACTGACAAATGCCAAGGATAACAGAGAAGGGTAGTGGGAAAAGCTGCTGGGACAGAGACAGTGGAGGTGGTGCAGCTCTGAGGGTGCTTCCAGAGCCACAGCTGCAGTTTCTTCCAGCCACAGGCCCACCTTGTGGAAGGAATTAAGTGGTGGATTAGAGCAGGAGAGCAAAGCCTGCTTTATCCTACCTGGATCTGGGTCGCAATGCTGGTTGGTGGTTCTTGGTGAAGAAGGAGCTCTGTTGTGGCAGAGCTTGCTGTGTAGAAGTAGCTCTGAAAAATAGCACAGCCCCTCAAGCTTGGGACACAGTACTCTCTACTCTACAAGCAGTTGTATCCAAACAAAAAGCTCAAAGGTCAAGTAGCTGGCTGGGAACATGAACAGGAAGCAAAAATAGTCTCAGATTCAGACTCAGACTTTGGAATCTTTTTTGGTGACAAAGAAGACCAAAACATACAGCCAGAAGAAGTCAACAAAGTCAAAGAGCCTACAACAAAAGCCTCCAAGAAAAATATGAATTGGTCTCAGGCAATGGAAGAACTCAAAAAGGATTTGGAAAAGCAAGTAAGAGAAGTAGAGGAAAAATTGGGAAGAGAAATGAGTGTGATGTGAGAAAACCATGAAAAACAAGTCAATGAATTGCTAAAGGAGACCCAAAAAATACTGAAGAAAATAACACCTTAAAAATAGACTAACTCAAATGGCAAAAGAGCTCCAAAAAGCCAATGAGGAGAAGAATGCC
>JAQQSZ010001810.1:0-14955 GCA_028646595.1 Phalanger gymnotis | reverse complement strand
CTTTCTTTCTTTCTTTCTTTCTTTCTTTCTTTCTTTCTTTCTTTCTTTCTTTCTTTCTTTCTTTCTCTGTCTCTCTCTTTCTCTGTCTATCTCTCTCTCTCCTTTGAATCTTCTCAAACAAAATGACTACTATGTAAATGGTTTACATGATTGGAGAAGGTAGCAATGGGAGAGAGGGATATAATTTGGGACTCAAAACTTTAAAAAATGTTAAAATTGTTTTAACATACAATACCAAAAAAATAAAATATTATTAAAATGAGAAAAGACATTAGGTTATATCTGGAAATGTGTTTAGGATGGATATATTGGACACATACATTATTTTTTTGCTTATTTTGTCCTTTATTAAAATATGAACTCTTTTTATCCCAAATATTACTTGAAGCTCTTGGAACATTCTAAGTGATTATTAAATGTTTGTTGCCTATGGAATGATGAGAAATGTCTCCTACATCCCAAAGCTTCTTCTTGTTTTAGTGGGGAGGGTGAAAGTGAAAGGAGATTTCTTTAATCATAAAAGTCATTTGGCACTAGGGATATTATCAGCCTTAAATGTCTAGGAAAAGGAATATCCAAGACATTTCATGTAGAAAGTATGTCTGGCAATAGGAATGACATTACGAGCTCAGGAGTGCTTGTGTCCAGTTGTCTTAGGAGAAGCATCCCCAGAGCAGAGATACTTACCCTTGGGTTGACTGAATGCAGTTTGCCAAGGGGAGTCATACCATGTATCATTTGATTATGCCAGTTGCTAGGGTAAGGGAGAAATTCTGCAGTTTGAAAACAACTTTGTACGATGTCTTAACTATCTTATGCAAAATGAAGTCGACATATTTATTAAGTTCTCTCAATAAGCAATTATTAAGTTGATCCTGGCCAAACCTCATTTTGAGATCTCTGAGGATAAATTATTCCATTATGTGATAATGTACATATAACTATGCATTTTACAATTTTATGAAAAATTCTCTTTTAATATTTGTGAAAGTGGAAAAAAATTTCTAACTGCAAGGCCAATTGAATTTCTAGAAAAATCTATTCTCTGAAAATGAGGTAGCAAAGGCATTTTTTTTCTTGAATTACTTCTTTAGAGACAACATTTGCAGAGTCAGTAGAGAGTCTCTTGGACCTGGGTCCCAAAGGACTTGGAGGCAAATATAAGATCTCCAGAATAAGTACCATACTTGGGTTTCTGATAGAGTAAGAGGATATGTCTCTAACTCTGAGATTAGCTGCAAAATAGAGAGAACCACATCCCCTATGTCAGGTCAATGAAAAAGACTGATTGTATGGTAATGAAGATTATCAGTGGATTATTTTTGAATTTGATCATTAGGAAGGAATCTAATCATGAAATTACTATATCACAAGATACACCACCTACAGTATAGACAAAAGAACTGAAACATCCACGAGAGTCTCTGTTCTGGTGAGTACATATGTCTGCTAATTTTTTTCCTGTTCACTCTTTTGTTGCAATCTATTGACTGGAAATTAGAATATTTCTTTCATAAGTTCCCTGAAAGATAAATCAGAAAGGGACTGCCAAAAAAGGGGGAGTGGGAGGATTTAGTTAATCTTCATCATATTTATCATCATAATTGACTTTTTGGTCACCATTTTTGTGCATGGAATTAATGTCTATGAATATTAGAGCTCTTCAGTATATGTGAAAAGATGACATAGATACATAGAAAGACCAAAAACGATACCATGTAGCTAATCTTAAAGTTCCACTGGCAGGTACTATCGAGGTTACAGAAATTTAGACACACGAAGAATGTGTGAGGCAGGGAGAGTAGGATTTCAGCAAAAATGTAATTTGAGAGAATTATGCTTGAAAGGTTAGACTTAATTAATAGGTCTCAAAAGAGAAGGCATCACCCTTTGTACAAAGGTACGAAGGCAAGAATACATATATTATCTTCAGAGAATAATGAGCAGAGCAATTTGGCACCAACTGTGCTCCACTTGAGAGAATTGTTGGGAATAATGTTGGGAATGAGCCAAGTTATGTGTATAATATATGTGTTGTATAAGTGTATAAAACATATACACTTTGGTTTGAATGTAGTGCTAGCTGTTACAATTGGGATAGAAACTCAGAGTTCATGAGAGCGTTTACGAAAGGACTTGAATGACAGGCTGAGGACTCTAATAGTCTATTTAGTTTAGAAGATAATTTGAAACAAAAGTATTTCCGTTTTGCAGTTTATCGCTTTTGATGAGACACAATGCAGTGGAAAGATGGACACAGAGGAACCATGTCAGAATCACAACTCTCTTCTTTAATCTCGGTTTGATCTTGGACAACTCATTTAAGCTCTCATTTTCTATTAAATGAGGAACTAGAAGAGATGGCTGCTAAGTCTTTAAGTCCTAAATCTATGATGATCAATCATAAATCTTTAGGTATGTGCTAGGACCACTGAGTCTACAAATCCACTGAAAATACCAGAAATGCAGAAATTAAGTGGGTGAGATTGAAAAAGTAGGTAAAATCGAGATAGGTAAGTAGATAGAAAGATTTTGGGGGGTTTCACATTGGGCTATACATATTTTTATTTTTAATTTGTTATTTCTTAACTATACTATAAGTGAGTGTATATGTATGTGGATGTATGTGTGTACATATGCACATATAAAATATACACATACACATATACACATGTAAAAACCTACACGTACCACTCCGCTCCACACATACACACACATGCACACACATGCACACACACACACACACACACACACACACACACACACACACACACTACAATTCCAGGAAGAAAAATTTAGCCCAATGGAGAGAATGAGAACATGAGAAGAGAGATCCTTTTTTTTAGCTCTACATATGAAGAAGCTACTAGGGAGTGTTTAAATTAAACGACCTGGGACAAGTTATTTAACCACCTTGTGCCTCAGGCAATAAGATTGGGGAAGAAAATAAGCTTCCTGAACAAGTGATAACTTATTGGTGCAGTGGGTAGAGCACTGGACTGGAGTCAGTGAGTTCAAATATGTCCTTGGACACTTACTAGCTGTATGACCAGGGACAAATCACTTCACCATATTTGCTTCAGTTCAACATCTGTGAAATGAACTGCAGCAAGAAATGGCAAACCACTTCGGTATCTTTGCCAAGAAAATACCAAATGGGTTAGGAAGAGTTAGACACTGCTGAAAGCTTCAGAAAATTTTCTAATTGTATATAACTTATAAATAGCATTAAACTGTCATGAGGAATCTTTCTTCACATACCAATGTTGGATTGATCATATATGAGAAATTAGTGAAGCTATTTAAAAGGGAACAAGGATAGATAGGCTGTGATAGCTAAGGGAGGCATTTCCTTTCCTTTTTAGAAGGTCAAGAAAGTGATAGTTCATTAGAATTTGTGAAATGCCAAATATTGGCCACAGGTTTATAGCAGAAAAATGACAATTAAAGGAAAAAAATGTATTCAGGGGATAAATTTTGTTCGGGAGAGAAGAGAATGTGTTATGGGAGCAAGTAGGCTTTTGTATATTTAAAGAAGAAAGAGTAGGGTTGGAAGCTACATGTGGAATTATTTTAAAGTGTCAGTGACTGGAGGGAAAATTTGATAGTGCTATTCCTGGATGAAAAGTGACATTGGAATGAGCCATAGATGTGGATTTACTAGACTGGAATTTTTAATTTACTGGCAATTCACTCTCACACTGTCTCTCACAATGTACATTGTCCATGGTCACTTGTGGAATTCCACAATGTTCCTCCGTTAGACTTTTATAAGAAAGGAAAAACAAAATATGAATTGAAATGGCAACTACTATCTCATCTTCCCTGATCCAATTCCTGATCCACAGAGCCATAGTCACATCTAACAACTCTCTGTGAACTAGACCTCTACCACCTTTTACTGTTCTCTCCTCTCTCTGTCTCTGTTTCTGTCTCTCTTTCTCTCTCTTTCTCTCTCTTTCTCTCTCTCTCTCTCTCTCTCTCTCTCTCTCTCTCTCTCTTTTTCTCTTTGTCTTTGTATGTATGTGTCTATTTTTTATTCACTTGTTTGTTTATATTTTTATTTTATCTTTTTCCATTGTTGTTTATTGGTTGGAATATAATTGCTACATTGTGGTGTTCTTCAAAGGGATAGACCTTTTTATTCCATGAAAGGAAAGATAATCCACCAGATGCATAAAACACCCCACTTCAAGCTTTTTCCCAGTAGCCTCACGATGGCTTTCTTTTCCTTATAGTCTCAATTCATAAAGACACCATTTCACAGAATTGAATCTCAGCTTCAACCAATAGGGCACTTCCCTGTTCATCTGGGTATTCTTTTCATATGACTTACAAAGAGTGGGAAGGACCAACAGATTTTAGTGCAGAGATGTTGAAATGATTTTAAAAGACTTGAATATAAAATGTTAGACCTTGAAAAGGAATTTAAATATTTCCTAGTCCAACTTCACACTTTACAGTCACATCAGTGATCCACTGATAGAGATCCGAAGTCAGAGAGACCAGAGTTCAAATTCAACCTCAAGACACATACCAGCTGTGCACCTCTGGGTACATCATTTAACCTCTGTTAACATCAGTTTCTCTGTCGGTAAAGATGGGGTGAAAATAGCACCGACATCTCCAGGTTATTTTGAGGATCATTTTGATAATAATTGTAAAGGACTTAGCTAAATATCTGGCAAATGGAAAGTGCTATATAAATGTTGGTAATTATTACTATAAATTTCAGGAAAATAGTTCAAGGGATTAAATACTACACAGTCATTAAGGCACACAGCTGAGAATGAAGCCATTTAAACAAATAATCACCAACGTTAATAAAGCATTGACTGTGCAGGTGTTCTCTTAAGCACTTTAAAAATATTTTCCCATTTAGTCTTCCCAGGAACCCTAGGAGGTAGATGTTATTGTTTTCCCCATTTTAAAAATAAGGAAACTGAGGAAAACAAAGACTAAATAATTTCATCAATGTTAGATAGCTAGTAAGCGTCTGAAGCTTGATTTGAACTCAGGTCCACATTTAGTACTCTATCACCTGTTTCTGTAACATACTAATACTAAGTGTGAATTTTAATGTTAATGGACACACTATCTTAATTGCGTTGCTATACCATGAAAAGTATTGAAACATGTTCTTGATAAAAATTCTTCACTGAAATTCTCCTCAAGAATATGTCCAAATTGTGCTCTTGTAGAAAGCCACATCTTTTACTATTAGCTTGTCTTTTGACAACTGTCCATAAAAGAAAAGAGTAGAAAAACAGTTTAGGGGATACACACACACACACACACACATATCCATTTATACATAGACATATTCCTGTATGTGAGTGTATGCATGTGCATATACATACATTATATATACATATATGTATGCGTGTGTGCATGTATATATGCATATGTATGCATATATGCATACATATACACACATATACATACATAGATATAGACATAGACAGACATAGCCATAGCCATAGCCATAGCCATAGCCATAGACATAGACATAGACATAGACATAGACATAGATATTAATTGACTGTTGCATGAAAGAGACCTGAGACTTTTTTGCTGGTTTCCTAGGAACTGAATTAGGTCAAATGGGCAGAAATGACATATTCAACATCGTACAATGAGTACCAAACATGGAAGGGAGATGAACCACCTTTGAATTTACATTTTGATGTTTGAAAAAGTTAAATGGGCTGCTTTGGAAATAATTGGTTTCTCCTTCATTTAAAAATTCAGAGTGAGCTCTATTTTCTAAAATGGACATTTGTTGAAATATAGTGTATACTAGCTCCTGAGAATTTATAGCCATCCATATATTCAGACCATTCTCTATGGCACTTTTATTTTGACTTCTTTCATACACCATGATTTTCTCTCAACCCAAATAGGTAGGTCTTGAGAGTAAGTGCCAACTTGAAACTAATTCTATTATTGTCTCCAAAATAATTGTAAAAATAATAATTTCTAATTCACAACCCACCCCTTATCCTCTTTTTCTCAATTTCATTTGTGTTTTGCTCCTCATGATCCATCTCTCATTTTCTCCAATAGGAATCATGATGAGCCCTGACAGGAATCAGAGTAGTGCAGTTGTTTTCATCCTCTTAGGATTCTCTGAATACCCAGAGCTCCAGGTGCCTCTCTTTCTACTGTTCCTCACCATCTATGCAGTCACTGTGGTGGGAAATGTGGGCATGATTGTGATCATCAAGATCAACCCCAAACTCCACACCCCCATGTACTTTTTTCTAAAACACTTGTCCTTTATAGATTTCTGTTACTCTATTATAATTACACCAAAATTGTTAGAAAATTTAGTTGCAGAAGACAAAAGCATCTCTATCAAGGGCTGCATCACGCAGTTTTCCACTTGTGTCACCTGTGTGGTAACAGAGATGATCATGTTGGCAGTGATGGCCTATGACCGCTTTGTTGCTATATGTAATCCTTTGCTGTATACAGTTTCCATGTCTCCAAAATGCTGTGCCTTACTAGTGACTGTGGCGTATTCTTGTGGCATAATTTCTTCTATTATAGTCACCTACTCAATTCTTATACTTTCATTTTGTGAAACCAAAATCATTAATAACTTTGCATGTGAATATTCTGTCTTCCTCTTTGCTTCCTGCTCTGATAAACACTTCAGTGAGTTGATAAATTCCACCGTTGCAGATCTCAATGCATTTTGCTCCCTCATCATCATTCTTACATCCTATCTTTTTATTTTTGTCACAATCCTTAAAATGCCTTCAGCTGGTGGGAGATATAAAGCTTTCTCCACTTGTGCCTCCCACTTGACGGCTGTTACCATCTTCTATGGAACCATCCTCTTTCTCTATAGTATTCCCAGTTCCCAAAACTCATGGCTCGTAGTCAAAGTAGGATCTGTTTTTTATCTTGTAGTGATTCCTATGCTAAATCCCTTAATATATAGTTTAAGGAACAATGATGTGAAGGAAACCTTGAGGAAATTAATGGATCTCAAAATAATTTCTCAATAAGATCATTTATATAGATTCCATGACTATTGACTAAATTGTTCTGATGGAATTTCTGGTGATTTTTAATTAATTCTCTGAGTTTTATTCAGTTATCCTTCTCTGGTGGTCACACTGTTTCTACAGCCATCTGGAAAATAGTCATGAAGACGTTTTGATAAATGAATAAAGGACATTTGAAATGAACAAAATCACTGGAGAAAATCATTATAATGTACTCTATGATGTAGCATCAACCTTTGAACCTTTCATTCAACTTCCTCGACAATGTATTGTGAAAATAAATCCAACAATTTGACAAGGTTGAATGCTTGTTTTTTTGTAATTCCATTATTTCATATAAAAGAAAGAAATATAAATCTAAGCATGAGCTAGCGAATTAAGCAGGTTGTTTTTAAAGATATGCCAGAAATAAATACCTTAAGAAATGAATATATTCAGTGTTGGAAGAGAATAATAGTCACTATCTCGTCAAGCAAATCAATGGGCTCATAGATTCTATTAATGCCAAGTTAATTCCTACAAAGTGCTTAGTACAGCTCTCCTAACAAAATAAAGCCTCAATAAATGTTGAGTTGATTGATTCATTTGTAGTGTGGAGACAAAGATTTCTGGCTCTCCTATCTGTCAACATTAGCAACTCTGTTGCAGAAATTGGCTTCAAATTTAATTATTTACTTATTTTATTTTTTATTAATTGAATAAACAAAACTTTTCCATAATGTAGCATGATAAAATAAAAGATAATTGCACATGTAACTGCAAATCTATCCTGGAAAACTTGCTCTTCCTTTTAATTTTTCTTTTTTTGATTTATATTATAATGCATCTCCATAAGATAGTACAATAAAAAGATGATCATACATAAAACTACAAATCTAACATATGCAATTTACTATTCCTTTAAAATATACCACAAAAATATCAGATAAATCCTTTCTTTTCCACCCCCCCAATGTATATACATTTAGTATGTATATGTATATATCTATATGTGTGTATGTATGCATATATGTATATATATGTTTGTGTGCATGTATGTATGTATGTATGTATAATTTAAAGCAATCAACACTTTTTAATACCAGTCACCATTAACTTTTATGGTAAGAAAAACAACAAATTTACAAAGTATCCAAACAAAACCCATGTAATGCAAGAGAAGGTTTCTTGATTTGAAGGGAGCTATAAAAAGATTAACATTTTTTTTTATCATCTTTAAATGTATGGCTTAATAAGCTTTATTTTTGTAATATTAGGAAAGTAAATAACAACAATAAACAAGATATGTGACAAATCTGAGTTGTCAACATCTATATTTAATATAATGAAGAAATCTAAGTTCAAAAAAATGTTCAGAAAAAAATTTGTACCCTCCTCAAATAAAATTTCAAAAAAACCAAAAGGCAATTATAAAGCAATCCCAAATACTTTCATTAGTCAAAGAAAACTACACTCAGCAACTTTTTTCAAGTTCATACTATGAAAATATGATCTATTGCTTTCCAAGATTATTTGCCAATCCTGCTCAATGATATCCACAAGTGGCTCTCTTCCTCTTCATCCTCAGTGACTGCTGAATCCACACTGATGTCCCTCCAATAATCTGTCCTCAAAGTTCCTTAATCTCTTCAGTTATAATATTTATTTGCTTTTCATTTCCACCACTGCCTGGCAACTTTTCACTTACAATTTCCCATCTTCTAATACTTCTACTTGCTGACTCTGAATCTGATTTTCTCCTTCACTCTGACTTCTGGTCCACTCAATGCCCCCTATATACCTCTTTACCTAGCCTGGACTCCACCCCATGGTTACGTACAAAGATTTTTTTTTTATTCAACCTTACAATTTCTTGTCTCCATTTGAGGGCAATGGGAATGGAATGCCAATCCCCAACCCTAAGTAACATCAAGTCTACCATTATTCAAAGCCATCAGGACTGCCACCCAAAACATAGAATCTTACTAACAACTACAAGTGATATATGGGAGCTTTACTTACAGAGGACTTAGCTCACTTAGACTCCCATGACAGGGGTTTCCTCTGCTTATGGAACAGGGCATTTTTACAGAATGGTTTAAATATAATGGCAGATGCCATCACAATAATACATGCCCAAATTGATCAGCCACAGGTTTTTTCTATGCTTAGGTAAGGTGGGAGTTGTTCAAGCCTAGATACTAGTCTGGCCTTATCTAGATGCAAGAGTGATGGGCCAGTACAATCTAGGAAGAGAATTACACCAAGGATTGTATTTGGCTTCCACTTAAGAGGAACTGATTTATTAGTCTCTGAAACCTGAACCTGAATCAGGTTATTCCCATTCAGGTCTTTGAAACCCCTACTTGTTGGACTACTATAAATTCTTATAACTGAGATCTTGGGCACAGAACTTGAAGAGGCTTGAGGGTCTAAAATAGTTTCAGGGCTTTACCATGGGTCCTGGACTGAGCAGTTAGCAGTCTCCTTCTACTTTGAAGATCTTTGAGAGTTTATCTGACTTCTACTTTTCTTGCCGCACAGGAGTCCAACACTGGGCCATCGCCCAGAAGTAAAAATTAGAGAAGAGAGAAACAAAAGCATAAATAATGGGGGGGAATAGGATGGAGAAAAAGACACAGATAGCAATCATAACTGTGAATGTGAAGGGGATGAACTCTCCCATAAAGTGGGGCAGGTATCAGAATGGATTAAAAGCTATAACCCTACCATGTGTTGTTTGTAAGAAACACATTTGAAACAGGAGGATATACACAAGGTAAGGGTAAAAGGCTGGAGTGGAATATATTGTGCTTCAGTAAAAGTAAAAAAAAAAAGAAAAAAATCAGCAGTAGCAATCCTGATCTCAGACAAAGCAAAAGCAAAGATGGATCCAATTAAAAGAGATAAGGAAGGACACAATATCCTGCTATAGGGCAACATAAACAGTGAAGCAATATCATTACTAAACAAACATGCACCAAGTGGCATAGCACATACATTTTTGGAGAAATTAAGGGAGTTACAGGAAGAAATGGAGAGCAAATCTATACAAGTGGAGGACCTCAAACTCCTCCTCTCTGAATTTGATAAATCTAACCTTAAAATAACAAAGAAGTTAAGGAGGTGAATAGAATTTTAGAAAAAAGTAGATATGATAGACCTCTGGAGAAAACTGAATGCGGATAAAAAGGAACATACCATTTATATGCCATGTACTATGGCATAAAAACCTTTAATACAGTGCAGAAAGGCAGAAATAGTCAAGGCATCCTTCCAGATCATGATGCAATTAAACTTATTTGTAACAAAGGACCATGGGAAGATAAACTAAAAATTAACTGGAAACTAAACCAATTCTAAAGAATGAGTGGGTCAAAGAACAAATCATAGAAACAATTAATAACTTCATTCAAGAGAATGACAACGAGACAACACATCAAAATTTATGAGATGCATCAAAAGCAGTTAAATGCTTATGTGAATAAAATAGATAAAAAGGAGACTGACAAATTGGCCATGCAACTGAAAAAGTTAGAAAAAGAACATATTGACAATCCTCAATTAAATACCAGATGAGAAATACTAAAAACCCTAAAGGAGAGATTAATCAAATTGAAATAAAAAAAAAAAAAAACTGCTGCACTAATAAATAAAACTAAGATCTGGTTTTATGATAAAAACAATAAAATCATTAAACTTTCAGTTAATGTGATTAAAAAAGAAAGAAAACCAAATTACTAGTATAAAAAATGAAAAAGATTAATTCACTTCCAATGAAGAGGAAAATAAAACAATAATTAGGAGGTATTTTACGGAATTGTATTTCCATAAGTGTGACAACCTGAGGGAAAAGCATAGATATTTACAAAAATATAAATTGCCCAAGTTAACAGAAGATGAAATAAAATAACTATATAACTCCATCTTAGAAAAAGAAATTGAGCAAGCCATCAATGAACTCCCTAGGAAAAAATCTTCAAGGCCAGATGGTTTTACATGTGAATTCTATCAAACATTTAAAGAACAATTTATTCCCATACTTTATAGACTATTTTGGAAAACAGGTGAAGTAGGAATCCTACCAAATTCTTTTTATGACACGGATATGGTACTAATACCTAAACTAGGAAGATTCAAATCAGAGAAAGAAAATTTTAGACCAATTTCCCTAATGAATATTGATGCAAAAATTTTAAATAATATATTAGGAGAAAATTGAAGCAAGTTATCATGAGAACAATAAACTATGACCAGGTAGCATTTATTCCAGAAATACAAGCCTGGTTCAATATTAGGAAAACTATCAGCAAAGTTGATCATATCAACAACAATTCTAGCAGAATCTATTTGATTATCTCTATAGTTGCAGGAAAAGCTTTTGAGTAAATACAATACCCATTCTTATTAAAAACAATAGAGACCATAGGAATAAATGGTATCTTCCTTAAAACTATAAATACCATCTACTTAAAACCATCAGCAAGCATTATATGTAATGGGGATGAGGTAGATGCATTCACAATATGATCAAGGGCGAAACAAGGATGTCCATTAGCACCCCTATTATTCAATTTGGTACTAGAAATCTTAGATTTAGCATTAAGAGAAGAAAAGGAATTGAAAGAATTAGAATAGGAAAGAAGAAACTAAATTATCACTCTTTTGCGCATGATATGATGATTTGTTTAGAGAATCCTGGATAATCGAGTAAAAAACTACTTGAAATAATAATAATAAAAAAAAACCTTTAGTAAAGTTGCAGAATATAAAATAAATCCTCAGCTTTCCTATGCATTACCAACAAAGCCCAACAGCAAGCGATAGAGAAATTCCATTTAAAGTTACTACAGACACTGTAAAATATTTGGGAGTCTATCTGCCAAGACAAATCCAGGGCCTATATGCTCACAATTATGAAACACTTTTCACATAAGTGAAGTCAGATCTAAAGAAATGGAAACACATCAGTTCCTCATGGTTAGGCTGAGCTAATATTATAAAAATGACAAGTTTATAAATTAATTACTTAATCAGGGCCATACCAATCAAATTATCAAAACTTACTTTACAGAGCTTGACAAAATAATAACAAAATTCATCTGGAAGAACAAAAGGTCCAGGATATCAAGGAAATTAATGAAAAGAAATGCTAGGGAAGGTGGCCTAGCCAACCCAGATATTAAACTGTACTATAAAGGAACAGTCACCCAAACTACCTGGTAATGGCTAAGCAACAGAGTGGTGGATCAGGGGAATAGATTAGGTACACAAGACACAGTAGTCAACAACTAAAGCAATCTACTCTTTGATAAGCCCAAAGAATCCAGCTTCTGGGCTAAGATTTGAGTATTCCACAAAATCTGCTGGGGAAATTGGAAAATGGTATGGCAGAAACAAGACATAGACCAATATCCTACAATGTATACCAAAATAAATTCAAAATGGGTTTATGATTTAATAATAAAGGCTGATACTATAAGCAATTTGGGAGAGTAAGGAATAGTCTACCTATCAGATTTATGGGAAAGGGAAGAATTCATGACCCAACAAGAGATAGAGAGAATTCCAAAATGCAAAATGGACAATTTTGGTTATGTTAAATTAAAAAGTTTTTTTTTTCATATATAAACAAAGCCAATGCAACAAAGATTAGGAGGCAAGCAGAAAACTGGGAGAAAATCTTTACAACCAGTGTTTCAGATAAAGGACTCCTATCTAAAATATACAGGGAACTGAGCCAAATTTATAGGAAGAAAAGCCATTCCCCAATTGAGAAATGGTCAAAGGATATAAACAGGAAGTTTTCAGAGGAAGAAATTAAAGAGATCTACAGGCATATGAAAAAAAATACTCTAAGTCACTATTGATTAGAGAAATACAAATCAAAAAAATCTTTGGTAGCACATCTCTCTTGTCAGATTGGCTAACATGACAAAAAAGGAAAATAATAAATGCTGGAGAAGATATGGGAAAATTGTAACATTAATACATTTTTGGTGGAGTTGTGAACAGATTCAGCCATTCTGGAGAGCAATTTGGAACTATATTCAAAGGGCTTTAAAAATGTACATACCCTTTGACCCAGCAATACCACTCCTAGGGCTATATCTCAAAGAGATCACACAAGTGGGAAAGGGACTTCTATGTACAAAAATATTTATAGCAGCTCTTTTTGTGGTAGCAAAGAATTGGAAATCAAGAGGATGCCCATTAATTGTGGAATGGCTAAAAAAGTTGTGCTATATGAATGTAATGGAATACTATTGTGCTATAAGAAATGAGCAGATGGACTTCATTATAACTGGCATGACCTAAATGATCTGATGCTGTGTGAGAGGAGCAGAACCAGAGGACAATGTACACAACCACAGACATATTGATTCTGTGATGACTAACTTTGATAGAGTTGGCTCTTCTCAGCATTATAGCCTCAAAGACAGCTTCAAAGGACTCATGTGGAAAAAGCTATCTACATGCAGAGAAAGAACTATGGAGTCTGAATGCAGATTGAGGCAAATTACTTACTCTCCTTTTTTCTCTTCTTTTTTGGTTTTGTTTCTTCTCTCTCACAATTTATTCCATTGGTCATAATTCTTCTTTACGACTTGACTCTTGTGTAAATAAGTTTAATGCAAAGGCATATATAGAATCTATGTCAGACTACATGCCATCTTGAGGGTAGGGGGAAGGGATGGGAATGGAAGAAAATTCAAAATGCAAGAATATGTAGAACTAAGTGTTGTAAACTAAAAATAAAAATTCTAATTTAAAAAAAGAAGAAATCTAGTTCACCTAGAAAAAAGTAAAGAGGAGGAACAATTAAAAAAAAATCATAATTAACATCTACCTAAAACCATCAGCAAGCATTATATGTAATGAAGATAAGCTATTTTCATTCCCAATAATATCGAGGTGGAAACAAGAATTTCCATTATCACCCCTATTATTCAATTTGGTACTAGAAATGTTAGCTTTAGCAATGAGAAGAAAAAAAAAGGAGGGAATTAGAATAGCCAAAGAAGAAACTAAGTTCTGTTTGTAGATGATATGATGATTTGCTTAGAGAATCCTAGAGAATCAAGTAAAAAAAAAAAACACTACTTGAAATAATTAAGAACATTAGCAAACTTTCAGGATATAAAATAAACCTGCATAAATTTGGCATTCCTATATATTACTAACAAAACCCAACAGCAAGAGATAGAAAGAGAAATTCCCTTTAAAGTTACTGTAGATTCAACAAAATATTTGGGAGTGTACCTGCCAAGACAAACTGAGGACCTATATGAAAACAAATACAAAACGCTTTTCACACAAATAAAGTTACATCTAAATAAATGGAAAATCATCAGTTGCTTGTGCTTAGCTCAAGCTAATATAATAAAAATGACAATTTTACCAAAATTAATTTACTTACTTCAGTGCCATACTATCAAACTACCAAACATTATTTTACAGAGTTGGATAAAATAATAACAAAATTCATCCAGAAGAACAAAACGTCCAGAATATCAAGGGAATTAATGAAAAGAAATGCTAGGGAAGGTGCCCTAGCCATACCAGATATTAAACTGTACTATAAAGCTGCAGTCATCAAAACTATTTGGTACTGGTTAAGAAACAGATTGGTGGATCGATGGAATAGGTTAGGTATAAAAGAAACAGCAGTCGATGACTATAGAAATCTACTCTTCTGTAAACCTGAAGAATGCAGCTTCTGCATTAAGAATTCACTATTTCAGGGGGGGGGGGGCGGACCCAAGATGGCGGCTGGGAAGCAGTGACTGGCGTGAGCTCCCCACCAAGTCCCTCCAAAAACCTATAAAACAATGGCTCTGAACCAATTCTAGAGCTGCAGAACCCACAAAGTGGCAGAGGGAAGCAGGGCCCCAGCCCAGGACAGCCTGGATGGTCTCTGGGTAAGGTCTGTCCCACACGGACCTCCCAGCCCCCAGCC
>JAQQSZ010001809.1:0-14955 GCA_028646595.1 Phalanger gymnotis | reverse complement strand
GCTGCCCCAGGGGCAAATGGCCGGAACTGCAAACTCAGTCACGCAGCTTTTCCCACTAACCTTCTCTGATGTCTTTGCTCTTTGTGGGTTGAGAGGTCTGGTACATGCCACAGCTCAGTATTTCAGGATTCCAGGGCACTTTCCGCTCGCCCCTGGTCTGGTAGGTCCGCATCTGGTCTGTTCGCGGGGCTCAGCTCCGCTCCCCTCGGCTGGGGGCTGGGAGGTCCGTGTGGGACAGACCTTACCCAGAGACCATCCAGGCTGTCCTGGGCTGGGGCCCTGCTTCCCTCTGCCACTTTGTGGGTTCTGCAGCTCTAAAATTGGTTCAGAGCCATTGTTTTATAGGTTTTTGGAGTGACTTGGTAGGGAGCTCACGCCAGTCAGTGCTTCCCAGCCGCCATCTTGGCTCCGCCCCCTGTTTTCTACATTTTAATGGACTCCTCTGGTTCCTTTGAATCTTTTGCATTTTCTTTGGAGTGAAAAAAATTGTCCTTTTACTAATGTGCTCCATGGGATCTCAAAACTAACTCTGTTTCATTTGTAGAAAC
Source organism: Phalanger gymnotis (assembly GCA_028646595.1). Lineage (NCBI taxonomy): Eukaryota > Metazoa > Chordata > Mammalia > Diprotodontia > Phalangeridae > Phalanger > Phalanger gymnotis. Next base: position 14,407 of record JAQQSZ010001809.1, on the reverse strand, counting down.
CTAAGTAAGAAATTTATAGAAACACACGTAATACATAAGCTATATTAATTCTACATGAGGGCATAAAGAGCGAGAGAGAGACTGAATTTGTGAGGCAGTCTCTGATATAAGACCAAGTCATTATGATCCCAGAGTCAGGAGAGGTTTCTTAAAACAAAATTTATATTGGAAATAGCAAATAGACCAATTTGGCTAGGATTATATTCTTATTGTAGGCTACAAGTAAGATAAAGGATTTTACATTCATGTACTGATGCCTTGAAATCAAGAGGATCTTAATGAATTTCTGTGGAAATGATTTGAACTAAATGAGCATGAAAGGAATTAGGGAGTAGGTCTAGCTTTTGAGAAAAAAAAATTCAGGATTACAGAAGCTTAATGTTACATAGGTGGCACAGTAAATAGAATGTTAAACCTACAGTCAGGAAGATGTGGGTTCAAATCCTACTTCAGATATTACTTCTACTGTGACTTAGGGAAAGTGATTTAACCTGTATTTGTTGAGTTTTTTTCTATTTAATATGGAGAAATAATAGCATCTCCCTCTTAGGGTTGTAGTGAGGAAAAAAAATAATAAAGTGCTTTACAAACCTCAGAGTACTGTAAAAATGCTAGCTATTAGGAATGAACTTTGTTGTGAACTATCAATCAGCTTATATACATATATATACATATATACATACATATTGCTTTTCAAAACTGAAATCACTACTGATTATTACTATTATTATTATTTACCCAAGTTTTAAAAATGAAGAAACTAGCTCAACAGGATTAAATAATAGACATTCCAGAATTCCTTCCTGAAGTTTCCATATATTTGGTGCATGGATTGGATTAGAATTCAGGTGGTGTCTTAATTCCTGTTCTACTCTCCTTTCTATTATACCATATTGGTGGTAAGGAATGAAGTATAACTAAAAACAAGGCAGAGACAGAGTCAGATGGGGAAAAAAGGAAAGCTAAATATAAAACTGGGACAGCTGGATGGCACAGTGGATAGAGTATCAGGCCTGGAGTCAGGTGGACTTGATTCAAATCCAGCCTCAGATACTTATTTGCTGTGTGATCCTGGGCAAGTTACTTAAATCTGTTTGCTTCAGTTTTCTTATATGTAAAATGAGGAGAAGGAAATGGTGAACCACTTTAGTATCTTTGCCAAGAAAACCCCAAATGGTATCATGAAAAGTCAGACACAAGGGAAAGGACTAAACAGAAGCAACAAATGTAAAACTAAAGGAATGGTTTTCTCCGACTCAGTGCAATAAGAATAGCTAATGAAACAAGCATCCAGGAGTACACTTCATTTTTACACAATGGAAGCCTAGCCAAAAGAGTGAATGTTTGAGCCAAGAGCTTTGATGGTTTTGCCAGAATTTCTGTTCTTCTCCCTACACATCCCCTACCCTGGGAGAGATGGTTCACAGTGAGTCTAATTTCCACCTCAGGGATCTTGCTTTTCTTAAATCAAGACAAGAAAATATGAGAAAGTCTCAAGCAGGGAAGAAAAAGTCAGGTTGTGAACTACCTTTTGAAAGATCCTTGGAACATAAGAATAAATCTAGAATCTCAGGATTCCCTCTTGATGTGCATTTGCCAATTCAGATGTTACCAAGAACTACAATCACATACAGTTCTCCCCACGCCATCTCCTTTTCTATTTAATAGTTAGCATGTATGTTCAGAAAGAAAAGCACTGCCCAAATTTACAAATCTATGCTCTCTGAAGAGATTTATCATTCTTGTTCAAACAAAGCCAAATAGTGCTTATTTCCAGAAATGTTTCTCTATTTCAGTATGAAAGGACAAAAGTCATTTCTTTGCATTTTATGTATTAAAGACTGACTGCTTATGGGACTCAATAAAGCCTTGACTAGCAAGAAACTAATTAACTCATTTGAAAGGCCTTTTGAAAATGACGTAAACCCTTCTTCTAAATCCAAGGCCTTTAAACCCAACCTTATCTCAAACTATTTTTCTGCACCACATTTCCACTTCAGCCAGACCTCTATTCATTGTTGCTCAAAGAAACATTGTCTTTTTTTCTGTTCCATCCTTGATTATATGAATGTCAAAGAAAAATAATAGGAGTTTTAGAATTCCTTTTTATAAACAATAGCATCATCATGTTCCCCACGCCTTGAATATATTCCTTACCCAACTTTCCCTCTTAGAATAACTTATTTCCTTCTAAGTTAATTTCAAAGGCTATTGCCCATAATAATGACCTTGCCACCTTCTAGCTGCAAATGTGCCACTTGAAATTTTTTAAAATTTATTTTGCATATATTTTGGAATTAAACTGCATTGATTTTTTAATATCACCAACATTTCCCCCATAACCTTTTCTGTTCCCTTCCCAGAGAGCCATGGCATGCAAAAATAATATTTTTAAAAGAAAATAATAATAAAAAAAGTCAGGAAATTTAATGCCTTTTTGTATATAGTTTACATGCTTACTCCCCCGATATAAGTTCCTTAGGTGTTAGGAAGGTGTCCCTTCTACTTCTGTATCCCCAGTATCTGACATTGAGCCTGGCATGTGGTAGGCATTTAATACAAGTTTGTTGATTGATCAATCTTAGTCACCTAGGGCCAATACCTTTGAGTCATCTTTGAATTTTCTGTCACCCTGCCTTTCATAAGCCTATTTCATCTTGGTTCAAAATAATTCTCTACTCCCTTTGCTTTCTATTACCACTAACACCAATTTAGTCTAGGCCCTAAGGAAGTCACAGTTATAGTATGTCCTTAGGATCCTCACTTATCACTTTCTCTCTTGCCTTTGCATGTTACTGGAAATATGCCAAACTTAAAATCAGATGACCCTATTTTGAATTTGAGCTCTACTGCTTCCTAAGTGTGATCTTAGGGAAATCAAGTCACTTATTTTGGCTTCAGTTCCTCATCTGGGAAGTGAAAAGTTTGAATTAGAAGGTCTCTAATTTCCTTCACTGCCCTAGATCTATGGTCTTCTGATTTTCTCTGGGCTTCTTCAATAGTAAAATGAAGGGGATGTTTTAACTGTCCAATGATGCTGTTAGAACTCTAGATCTGTGCTGACCTATGATATTAAAATGCATTTTGTGTATATCAGCAAGGTTAATATAAAAATATTGCTTTGATTTTGTTGATCAACTCAACTCTAAAATTCACACCTGCTCAGCAAGCCTTGCTCCTGGGACCCTTCTTTCAGTTTGGAGAGGGTTGAGGTTGGATATTGGAGAGCTCCTGCCAGATCCTCAACCATTCAAGGAGGACTCCCTGGGATTTTACCTTATCATTTACCAGCTGGCTGAGCTCCTGGATTTTATGATTGCCATTCATAATTCTGCAAGATGAAACAACTCTGTAACTCACAGCTCCCTCAGATCATGTCCCACCTTGGCTACAAGCCTTCATCATACCCTATAGTAGGTACCTTCACCCAAAATTTCAGCTTATTTTTTATAGTTATCTATTATATCAAAATTGTGAGCTCCTTAGGTGAAGGGACTCTCTTTTGCCTTTCTCTGTTTCTCTAGTGCTTAGCACAGTGACTATCACATAGTAGGTACTTAGTAAATGTGCATTGATCCTTCTTTGACATATACAATAAAATTAAAAAAAAAACTTCTTTGACTTCTCAAGATTAATTAAAAAAAACTCCTACTCTGTGACTAGAAATGTAAATATTTTCCCATTATGGGCCTCATATATCTTTAAGCTTGACTACAGAAGTCCCTTACAATCAGACAGGTATACTTACTATTCTTTGAGCACATTACATATTTCTAATAAGGATGAGGACTGGCCCTCTAGTTTTATTGATACAAAGCAATTCCAATTGAGAAAACTTCCTCTACCAATTCAGGCCAGGCAGGAACTTTGTAACTTAGTTTTAGCAAGTTGCCTAGAATACTGAGAGACTGAGGTTCATATAGGACTTAGGAACTAGCCATCCTTACTCTTAAGATAAACTTTATTGCAATGCCTATTCTCCTATGTATTTTTAATTAAAAATTTTGTTACATTTTTAAGTTACAAATAACCCCTCTCTCACCAGAAGGCCACTAGTTAAAACACACATATGAGCACATACATGTATATATATATACATATATATGTGTGTATGTACATATGTATGTGTGTAAATGCATCCTCACCTATGTATTTTTAATATTTCTGACAAATGTTGGGGGAAAGTCAGATGGATCTAGGTTTATGAAAAACCTGCCAGGTAAATTAGAATCTAACAAAACTGTCCAGGCTTAAATGTTAAAGGCAGGTCAGAGAGTGTAGGCTGGAAAATCTACTTGGGATCACATAGATGCTAGGATTCTGAAAAAGCAGATGAACTAACTAATTTAAAGTATTTAAGTCCTTGCTATGTGCAAATGGAAAGGCAAGATGACCCTTGGCTCTGAAGGAACTCATAAAACATTTTAGCTTCAAGTTAAGTGGCAAGGCCCTGTGTTCCTTGGGGTGCAGTGGGAAAGCAGTTCCTAATGCATGTTGTAAATGTTGTTTCTATTAGTAAAACTACTGGATATCCAATTGATCCATTAGATAGTGGTGAGAGCTTTCTTTTCTAGGTCTTCAGAAGCTATGATTTCTAAATAGGTATGGGTTATATCGCCTAAATAGACAGTTGATGCTTCATAACTCTTCAAGGCTTGCTTCACTAGGTGATGTTTACAGGAGGATAGCTAGAATTAGGGGTGGTGTACTATACTGCATTCCAGGGTCTCTTGGGCTTAGGATCCAGGGCTGTCTCCAACTGGATATACGGGAAGGTGCTTTGCTCTGCCTGGAATACTCTGCCTCTTGCTATCCCTCGTAGTGCCTTCCTACTTCAATACGGCTCACTTGAATTCCCTGTTGGGGGCTCTTGGTCTGCAATTGGGATGGTAGACCCCTTCCTTATAAGAGTTGCTAACCAGGAAAATAGCTACATAGGCCAGAATGAAGGCAACTTGGTAGTACAGGGTATGCTTTTATTTCAAGGGCTCTTGGGCTCACGTTTCTGGGCTATCTCCAACAAAGAACTGTAGGGGGTGAATGGTAGTTGAGGTAAAGGTAGCTGATGTATATATAATGCTTCAAGTTTCATAAAATAGTTTACTTACAACACTAACAACAAGATTGGTCTTGAATTTGTGTACCCATTTTATTTTCTAATTTTAATTTATTTCATTAAATTTTCCTTTATTACAAGTAAAAAAAAACAACTTGACAATCTTTTTGTATAAATGTTAATTTCCAAATTATCTCTCCCACTCTCCACTATCCCTAAGAAGGCAAGCAATGTGATTTTAATTATACATGTCAAGTCATGCAAAACTTATTACCATCTCAACTTTATAGCAAAAGAAGACAAAACAAATAGAAAGAGAAACATACAAAGCAAAACAATAAAAATAAAGTAGAAAAAGTACACTTTAATCTTCTTTCAGAATTTATCAGTTCTTTCTGGAGATGGATAACATTTTTCATCTTCGTTGCTTTGAAATTGTGTTGGATCTGTGTCTTGAAAAGAATAGCTAAGTCTTTTACAGTTGATCATGCCTATAACATTTCTGTTATTATGTACAATGTTCTCCTGGTTCTGCTCACTTCATTTTGCTTAAGCATTCCCAGGTTCTTCTGAAATCATTCTGTTTGTCATTTCTTATAGCACAAGAGTATTCCATCGAAATCACATACCACAAATGCTTCAATCATTTCCTATTTGATGGGCATCCCCTTGATTTCTAATTCTTTGCCACCACAAAAAGAGCTGCTTTAAATATATTTGTAAAAATAGGTCCCTTTCCCTTGTCCTTGCTTTGGGATACAAACCTAGTAGTGATATTGCTGGATCAAAAGGTATGCAGAGTTTTATAGCCTTTTGAGGACAATTCCAAATTTGTCTCTGGGAATTTAGGATCAGTTCACAACTCTGCCAACAGTGCAATAGTGTCCCCAAATTGCCATATTTCCTCCAGCATTTGTCATTTTCCTTTTCTGTCATGTTAGTCAATGTGCTACTTATGAAGCAATATCTAGTAGCCGTTTTAATTTGTATTTCTCTAATCGGTACTAATCTAGAGCATTTTTTTTCTTGTGATTGTTGATAGCTTGGATTTCTTCTTCTGTTAATTGCTTGTTCATATCCTTTGACCACTTATCAACAGGCACATGTCTCTTATTTTTTGTAATTTTGATTCAGTTGCCTTTATATTTGAGAAATGAGGCCTTAATCAGAGATATATGCCATAAATCATTTTTAGAGTTTCCTGTCTTCCTTCTAATTTTGGCTGCATTAGTTTTGTTTTTGTTGTTGTTCAAAAGCTTTTTAATTTCATAATTTAATCTAAATTAAGTATTTTATTTCCTATAATTTTCTCTATATCTTGTTTGACTATTAAATCTTCCCTTATTCATAGATCTGACAGGTACATTTTTCTTTGCTCCCCTAATTCACTTATGATAGCACCCTTCATTTCTAAATCACTTACAAATTTTAACCTCATCTTGGTATACAGAGTAAGATGTTGGTCTGCACCTAGTTGCTGCCAAACTGCTTTCTACTTTTCCCAGAAATTTTTGTCAAATGTTGAGTTTTTTTTCCCCCAAAGCTTAAACCTTTGGGTTTATCAAACTCTAGAATTACAGATGAGCTTCAAGTGTTGCCTGCCCCTCTCCTTATCATTTTCCTTTCACTGGAAAAGCTCTCCCTTATGCACCTTTTTATGTGAGATAACTTCTTCCATTGTTCTTCTCCCTTCCACTTTTTCCCAGGGTATCCTTCTTTCTTACCTATTCATGTTTTTGAAAATCCCAAGACAATAGACTCACTCATGTACCCTCTTTCAATATAGAATTTTTTTACCTTTCCTATTAAAGATAAAGTTCTTTGAATGTAAATATCTCATCTTGTCATATAGAAAGGTAGCTATTTTAACTTTATTAAGTCCTTTATGATTTCTCTTTCATGTTTACTTTTTTCTGTTTTTCTTGGCTCTCATCTTTGAAAGTCAAATTTTCTATTCAGCTCTGGCCTTTTCATCAGGAATACATGGAAACACTATATTTCATTAAATATTTTTTTTCTTTTTAATTTGAAAGATTCTATTCTGTTTTGTTGGGAAGGTTGTTGTTGGTTATACCCCTAAGTCTTTTGCCTTCTGGAATATCATATTCCAATCTTTCTGTTCTTTTACTTTGGTAGCTACTAAGTATTGTGTGAGCTTGGCTTTACATCCATGGTATATGAATGGTTTCTTTCTGGATGATTGACTTCCAGCTTTGGAATTTAGCTGTAATATTCCTGGGAGTTTTTATTTTGAGATCTCTTTATGGAGATAATTGGTGGAATCTTTCAATTTCTATTTTTTCCCTTTGGTTCTAGGATATGATAGAAGTTTTTTTTTTTCTTGATCATTTCTTGAACAACACTGTCTAAATTGTTTTTTATGATGGCATTCAGGCAATTCAATAATGATTTAATTATCTCTCCTCAATCTATCTTCCAGGTCAATTGTTTTCCTTATGAGATATATCCCAGACAGTTGTGTGGTGCAATGAGTAAAGCACTGGCCCTGTACTCAGGAGGACCTGAGTTCAAATCCAGCCTTGGACACTTGACATACATATTAGCTCTGTGACCTTGGGCAAGACACTTAACCCCAATTGCCCTGCCTTCCCCCCCTCCAAAAAAAATTTTAAAAATGAGATATTTCACAATTTGTCCTTTAGTTTTTTTTTTATTCTTTTGATTTTGTTTTATTGTTTCTTGATGTTATAAGCTTCCACTTCCCCCATTTCTAATTTGTATGAATTATTTTCCTCAGTGAGATTTTGTACTACTTTTTGTACCATTTGACTAATATTCCTTTGTAAGGAGATGTTTTTGTCATTATATTGTGCATCTCTTTTTTTCAATTTGGCTAATTCTTTTTAAGTGCTATTTTTCTTCAGTATTTTTGTTCCTTTTACCAAGCTGTAGATTTTTTTTCATAATTTTCTTCCTTTTTCATTGCTTAATTTTAAAAACATTTTTATTTTATTTTGAAAATAATTTTTTAGCTCTTCAAGACTCTATTGTTGGGGTTATGTCCAATTCATGTTTTTATTACATGCTTTGCTTGTAGCTGTTTTGATTTCATTATCATCATCTTCTGAGTTTTAATTTTTAGCTTGCCTGTGGTGGTTTGATCTGGGAACTGGTCTGTTCACTGTCATTTTGGCATGCATTCTGGTCCTCACCCCAAAAGAGCCCTTCATCCTTTGGAACCAGAAATAATACTGTTCCTCAGGGTCCCTAATCACTTGAGTCCAGAAGTGATACTGTCCCTCAATGATACACTCCCTCTTGACTGAAAGTGCTTCTCTTCATCCTTGAACTAGGACCCAGAAGTAGATATAAGCAATGCAGTTGCCAAATAGCATCTGATTGGTTCTGCATCCAGTGCTAGCACAAGTGTATCTCATAATCTCTTTCTGACCATTTGCCAGATCTCCTGACCTTCTCTATTTTGAGAGCTCCCAATGTTGCGCCTGTTTCTGTCCAACCTACTGGAGTCACAGATCTCTCTTTACAACCTTGTATGTTGTCTTGGGTTGGAGGAATGTCTCACTCTGACCTTTTGTGGGCTTTACCACTCCAGACCTTGATTTAAGGCATGGGAATTTAAAGTTGTTTGGAGGAGAATGTTGGGAGAGCTCAGCTGAGTGTTGTTCTACCTGGTCATATTAACTTTCCTGCCAGAATCCTCATATTTTAAAAATATTAGACTTAGAAATGTGAAATGATTTGCTCACGATCACAAAGTCAGTAAGAATTGGAGCTAGGATATCAACCCAGATGTCCTGGAAGCCTTGGCTTATTTGTATCTCCATCCATATCTATACAAATATTTTTCCCCTTTTGCAGGAGGGTAAAGTGGAAGAAAAGTAGATTGACACAAGTCCCTACCGGCATTATAATTCTAGCTCTCATCCCACCTCATTGGAATGTACCTGTATTGTGCAGACATGAGAGTTCAAAGAGATAATTCCACAAAGATCAGACTCTCAGTTGCAAAGTTCTAGTTGATGCAGAAAGCCTTCCTGATATGACATGAAGTGATGGCTAAGAACAGTGCCATAGTGGATTCAGGTTACTCTTCTTTTTTGATTTCTTCCACTGTAACCTCTCTGCTCATGTATATAGGCAAAATGAATTTGCTTAGTTTTACCCTGTTCTTGCATTTTTGTTATTGTTAAGTTCTTTCAGTTGTTACTGACTCTTCTGACCCATTGGATATGGGAGTGGTTTGCCATTTCCTCTTCTAGCTAATTTTACAGATGAGGAAATCAGGCAAACAAGTTAAGATGACTTGCCCAGGGTCTCGCAACTAATAAGTATCTAAGGCAAGATTTGAACTCATGTAGATGAGTCTTCCTGATTCCAAGGCTAGTTGTCCATGGACTGTGCAATCTAGATGTCCCATCCTTACTCAATTTGGTTAATTAATTAGACTATTTGGGAGATGTTCAAAGTGATCAATTTGTCATAGTGTCATACACTTTGAGCCGTGAGAGACCTCAGAAACTGGCTATTTCAGAAGAGCATTTCATTAAAATTAACTAACATATCAACTGAATCTGAAAGCATATGAAGTGTTCCACACCTGTAGCCTCCTATGTCTACAAAGAAAGAAGGGAAAGAAAGGTGTGCACTTTTTCACCCCCTCTTCATGGACAATCTTGGTCATACTAATTTCACGGCATTCATTTTTTCTTTCTTATCTTCCTTCCTTCCTTCCTTCCTTCCTTCCTTCCTTCCTTCCTTCCTTCCTTCCTTCCTTCCTTCCTTCCTTTCTTCCTTCCTTCTTTCTCTTTCTTCTCTTTCTTTCTTCTCTCTTTCTTCTTTCCATTTCCATTATTGTAGTTATTGTGTATATTATGTTCCTAATTTAATTTACTTCACTCTGCATCAATGTATATGCCTTCTTATGTTTCTCTGATTTCTTCATATTCATCATTTCATCTGGCACCATAATATCTATTACATTAATATTAAGTTTTTAATCCTTTCCGCAAATAGTAGGCATATACTTTGTTTCCAGTTCTTTTTTAAAAAAAATCAGAAAAGTGCTATTATAAATATTTTGTTGTATATTAATCTTTTGTGTTTTATCTCATTTGATGATGATTACAATGTATCCACCACATCAGCTTATTTGGATGATATTACAGGATTCATCCTTTCTCTAAAGCCTATTTCTTCTACTTTCTCATTTTGTACATACTTTTGCTTTTTTTAAAGAAAAAGTTTTATTGCTGCTTTTTGTTTTTTTTTTCCCAAAGGTTATTTCCTCAAATAACCACCCCCCCCAACCTGCCAACAAAGACAAGTATCATTTTCCAGAAGAGTGTCCTTCCAGTGTCCCAGCTAACCTGAACATCTTGTGGCCTGCTGAAATCAGAGACCTATCCACTACTAAAAATCAGGGAGTAGCTCTAAACTAGCTGTTTTTTTTAGTGTACTCCTAGTTATTGGATTAACATGAAAGCTTATTTTTGTCCTTTTAAGAAATCCTAAATAAATATAATCATATACTTATTAAGATGGTAACTTTTTCTTATACCTACTAGTTTTTTTAATGACTCTCAGACCTAGTTGATGTGTTGGTTGGTTTTGCTGAATCGCTTTGGGAAATTTAACTGGGGAAGCATGTGTGAAAGAAATGGTGCTCGCTGATGGCCACGAGAGATAATAACAGAGAGAGAGGAGTGGTTAAAAGGAGAGTGACACATAAAGGCACAGCTGGGTCAGGAGGGATCTAGAAAAGAGATAGAAGAGGCACTCCGGAGACTAATGAGTCAGAATTGTGAAAAGATACAAGTATTGCAAATTAGTTTGACTGGGAAAATGGAAGTGCCATCGGCCTTTAGCAATTTAGTCAGCTGCCAAAACTTTCTTCTGAAGAGAAAAGAACCAGTACCTTAGTGATTATCTCTGCACTTCAACAACGGAGATAAGTAGTAGCATTCTTGGGAATGACCCCTCCTCTTAAATTGAAAGGCTATTAAAAATGGGGTGAGGGGCTTAAAGAAAGTAGTTATGAATTGAAAACATGCCATGCTTGAAATTCTTACTTGAGTATTTTTAAAGCTATTTTCTCATGGTGATTCCTTTCTCTTCAGTTCATATAGCAAAATAATATTCCATCACAATCATATAGGCCAACTTTCTCTAGCATTTTGCAGTTGATGAGCATCATCTCAATTTCTAATCTTTTGTTGCGTGGCATATTTTTTTAAGAAATTTCATCAGTTGATAATTATGTATAAGTAATTGTATGTTCTTCATGCTTGTAATGAGGAGGCTGGGATAGCTCACCTCTGAAGTCTCTCTAAGTCCTATATTTAATTAAACGATGTATCTGTGAATTCCTCACTGTAGGGAACTCTCATTGTATTAATTTCCTCCACTCATTTGAGGGAATATTGTTTTTAATTTAATGGATAAATATATCCGAGATTTTCTTGTTCATTTTTTTAAATCATGTCTGACTTGACAGATTTCATTATAACCTGGAATGACATATATGAAATGATACTAAGTAAGGGGTGCAGAACAAGGATATCATTATACATGATTACAGGCACAAGGTATCTGTTAGGACTAACTTTGATAGACTTGACTCCTCTCATCAATGAAAGGTTCAAAGACATCTCCAAAAGACTTATGATAGAAAAAGCTATGCACAACCAGAGAAAGAAATATAGAGTCTGAATGTAGATTGAGGCAAACTTTTTGCTCTCTCTTTTTTTATCCTTCTTTTTTGATTTCATCTCTCCCTTCCCATGATTCATTCCATTGGTTATACTTCTTCATTACTACTGGACTATTACGTAAATAAATACAATGTAAAGTTTATATATATATATATATATACATATATATATATATATACATATATATACGTATATATATATAACCAACATTGGATTACATGCTGTCTTGGGGGGTTGGGGGAGGAGTGGGAGGGACAGAAAATTTGGAACCCCAAAACTTGTGGAACTAAGTGTTGTAAACTAAAAATGAAAAATAAAATTATTTTAAAAAATCATGTCTGACTCTTTTTGACTACATTTGGAGTTTTCTTGGCAAAGATACTGGAGTATTTCACCATTTCCTTCTCCAGCACATTTTACGGATGAGGAATCTAGAACAAACAGTTAATCCCTTTGCCCAGTGACTTGCTCAGAGTCCCACAGCCAGTCGGTGTCTGAGTCTGGATTTAAACTCAAGTCTTTCTAATTTCTGGCCTGGCACTCTATGCACTGCATCACCTGTCTGTCCTACACCTGAGTTACAGGAGGTTAAATAACTTTCCCAATGTCAAGAAAGTAGCATCATAAACTATATTTAATCTCATAGTCCTAACTCTACATCCAATACAATTTTCATTATGCAACACTGTCTTTCAAGAAATTATAGATGTTCTTAGAAAATCATGATAACTATAGTTCTTTTAAATTAATCTTATAATTCAAGCTTTGGAGTGATTAGTCAATCAGCAGTTAAAGCCCCACCCCTGCTTTTTTAGAGTAATTAATTTAGTGTTAATTTGCAACATTCATTTCCACACGATTTTGAGTTCCAAATTTTCTCCCCATCTCTCCCCTCTCCACCACTCTGAGACGGCATGCATTCTGATTAGCCCTTTCCCCAGTCTGCTCTCCCTTCTATCACCGCCCCCCATCCTCTTCCCCCTTACTTTCTTGTAGGGCAAGATAAATTTCTATACTCCATTGCCTGTATATCTTATTTCCCAGTTGCATTCCTCCTTTATTTTTAAGCCAACTGGTTTTTAGTTCCATTGTCTGAGAAGTTCAATTGTCCCAGTAGTTCTATGCAAAATAGAAAGCCAAGGTTACCTTTCCTTTTATTAAATGTGTATTTATATCCCTTAGAAGTAAAAGTACTCTATTCGCATGGCCAGAGTTTATTGTTTTATGTTCTGCATGCAAAGCGCCTTTCCTTAATAATCAGAAACAGCCACGTAAACACAACAGTGATGGTGATGGGTCATGCATGCCTCAATTGGTTACAAAGGAAGCCAAGCAAGGCTAAACTTTTTAATTCCATCACACTCCTCTATGATTGATGTCTTCTAAAAGGAGGGGTTAGAGTCTGCACTGAGAATTAACAGATGCTAAAGGGAAACTGTTCCAGTATACATTTGCTCAGCAGCTGGGTTTTACACCACCAGTGATTACAATAGGGAATCAATGTTTCCATGACAAGGAAACTGACAGAACTTATACATTGCAAAACTGGAATAAAATAATGGGAAATATTAGTACAGTTCCCTCAAATGCAATCAATCACAGGTGGTAGACTGTACATTTCCCTTTTTTGTGGCCTGCATAATAAAACTCAGGAAATGTGTTTGCATTAAATGTGAACTTTTCTGAGGTAATTAAACTTTTTAAAACTCATTGTCATCTGGAACAATGGAAAGGGAGATGTGTTTGTAGTCAGTGGAGTCAGAAGACTGCAGTTCAAATTCCAGTTCTGTCACTTATTGCCTATGTGATCCCCAGCAACTCACTTAACTTCTCTGCTTCTAAGCTTCCCCATCTGCAAAATGGGACAGTTTCTTTTTTTTTGTCTCTGCCTCCCTAGGATCTAGAAATATTTCTGGCATGTAGTAAGTACTCAATCAGTTAGTTGAAAGTTAACAAACATTAATTAAGTGTTTATCATGTGCTAGACATTGTGCTACGTCCTGGAAATACAAAGAAAAGCAAAATCACAATCGCTGCCCTCAAGGATTTCACATTCTAATAGCCGTTTGTTGATTGATTGACTACTGCTGAGTTGTCGCCCAGATCTCAATCTATGACCCCATGAGCCCATGTGAAGCAGGATCCAGATTTGAATCTTTACTTGTGTTCATTAAAGGTTCAGGACTCTTCTAGGGTTTAAGTTCAGAATTTGGAGTCAGCGACTTCAGTTAAAACCAGAGCTCTTCCATATGTCACAGAGGGCAAGAGGTTTCACCTCCCTAGGCTTCCATTTCTTCTTCTGTAAAATGAGGGGATAAGATGACCTTCAAAGGCCCCTTCAAAATTCAGTATTAAAAGACTGATGAAATCACTCTGTTCTGGCAGTTTTAATTGACACCCAATGACTCTGAGCCTTCTTTATTCTGTTAAGATCAGATTTTACAGCAAAAATTAATAAGGTTCATGATTATTCCTAATACATGTTTTAGTATATAACACATTTCTTCTTATCCCACTTCTTGAAAGATCTTTGATTTAGAGTTGAAAGGAGTTTTATATATAATAATTGTGAAGCAGTTGGCACAGTAGCTGACACATAGTAGGAACTGAATGTCTCTTTCCTTCCTTCCTTCCTCCCTCTCTCCCTCCCTCCCTCCCT
>JAQQSZ010001808.1:0-14955 GCA_028646595.1 Phalanger gymnotis | reverse complement strand
TGGACCTCCTTTTCCATTTGGCTAATTCTGCCTTTCAAGGCATTCTTCTCCTCATTGGCTTTTTGGAGCTCTTTTGCCATTTGAGTTAGTTTATTTCTTAAGGTGTTGTTTTCTTCAGTATACTTTTCAGTATTTTTTTGAGTCTCTTTTAGCAAGTCATTGACTTGTTTTTCATGGTTTTCTCTCATCCTTCTCATTTCTCTTCCCAATTTTTCCTCTACTTCCCTAACTTGCTTTTCTAAATCCTTTTTGAGTTCTTCCATGGCCTGAGACCAGTTCATGTCCCTCTTGGAGGTTTTTGTTGTAGGCTCTATGACTTTGTTAACTTCTTCTGACTGTATGTTTTGGTCTTCTTTGGTCTTCTTCATTAAAATTCTATGATTTCCTCTAAATTACTACACTCACTTTTGCTGGGTAGGTGATTCTTGGTCTTAATCCCATCTCCTTTCACTTCTGGAATGTCATATTCCAAGCTGTCCAATCTCTTAGTGTAGAAGTGGCTAGATCCTGTGTTATTCTGACCGTTTCCATAATACTTGAATCGTTTCTTTCTGGTTGCTTGTAACATTTTCTCCTTGACCTGGGAACTCTGGAATTTGGCTACAATATTCCTAGGAGTTTTCTTTGGGTATCTCTTTCTTTCCATTTCTATTTCATCCTCTGGTTCTAGAATATCATGACAGTTTTCCTTGATAATTTCTTGAAAGATTTTGTCTAGGCTATTTTTTTCATCATTAATCTGATAATTTTTAAATGAGCTCTCCAGGATCTATTTTCCAGGTCAGTGGTTTTTCCAATGAGATATTTCTCATTGTCTTCTATTTTTTCATTCTTTTTGGTTTTGTTTTATAATTTCTTGATTTTTCATAAAGTTATTAGCTTCCACTTTCTCCACTCTAATTTTTAAGGAATTATTTTCATCAGTAAGCTTTTGGACCTCCCTTTCCATTTGTCCAATTCCACTCTTTAAGATATTCTTTTGCTCATTAGCCTTTTCAACTCTCTTTGCCATTTGGAGTTATCTGTTTTTAAAGGTGTTATTTTCTTCAGCATTTTTGGTTCTCCTTTAGCAAGCTGTTGACTCTTTTTCATGATTTTCTTGCATCACTCTTATTTCTCTTCCAAATTTTTCCTCCACTTCTCTTACTTAATTTTTAAAATCCTTTTTGAGCTGTACCATGGCCTCAGACCATTTCATATTTTTCTTAGAGGCTTTGGATATAGGAGCCTTGACATTGTTGTCTTCCTCTGGCTTTATGTCTTGATCTTCCTCTTCAGTAAGTGTGTAAGAAAACTTCTTTTCACCAAAAAAAATAGCCTTCTATAGTCTTACCTTTTCTCCCAGTTTGCTCATTTTCCCATCCAATTATTTGACTTTTGAACTATTTATTTAGTGGAGGGTATATTGCCCCAAACTTCAGGGGGTTTGTGCAGCTGTTTTCAGAGATATCACTAGGGACCTCTAAATTCTCACTTCCTCCAAAGTGGTATGATCAAAAGAGAAGTGTTTACTCATCTCC
This sequence comes from Phalanger gymnotis, assembly GCA_028646595.1. Taxonomy (NCBI): domain Eukaryota; kingdom Metazoa; phylum Chordata; class Mammalia; order Diprotodontia; family Phalangeridae; genus Phalanger; species Phalanger gymnotis. The sequence continues at coordinate 13,435 of JAQQSZ010001808.1, read as the reverse complement.
TGGCCTGTGTTCTGGTCCATTAGCAACCACAGGCACTCTTTTCTGTCCTGGAACTGCAAGGAGGGTTCTGTCTCCACAGCTGCCACCAGCTACACCATGCCAGAATTCCTCTTCACCTCAGGACTGCCACCCAGGACTGTGATCTAGATTAGCTGCTCAGTTCTCCCACTGCCTGTAGTCGAGGAGCTCCAGAAGCAACCCCAAACTGGGCAGCCATTGCTGCCACCCTGGGGCTGGGGCTGGGGACAGACCACATTCCCCTCTCACATAGATGAGAGAGCTTTCTCACTGACCTTTGAAATGAGTTTGGTGTTTGTGGGTTGAGAAGCCTGGAAAATGGTGCAGCTACCAGTCATTCCATGTCCTGAGGCCTGCTCCAGTGCAGTTTTCAGGATCCAGGGTGAGCTGCACTGTGCTCCAAGTATGGTGTGATAGACCTTTACTTTCAGCCTTCCAGATTGTCTTGGGCTGGAAGTCTGCCTCACTCTGAAATTTTGTGACTCCTGCTGCTCTAGAATTTATTTAGAGATCTTTTTATAGGTATTTCAAAGGTTTTGGGGGGTAGAGCTCAATCAGGTCCCTGCTTCCAGTCAGCCACCTTGGTTCTGCTTCCCCCCTAGGATCTTTTTTTGATCATGGCTTTCAGGTAATTAAATAATTTTAAAAATATCTTTTCTGGATCCATTTTACAGGTCAGTGGTTTTTCCAGTGAGGTATTTCATAATGTCTTCTGTTTTTTCATTGTTTTTGTTTTGGTTTATAATTTCTTGATTCCTCATTTAGTCATTAGCTTCCATTTGCTCCATTTTAATTTTTATGGAATCATTTTCATCAGTGAGCTTTTAGACCTCTTTTTCTATTTGGTCAATTCTGCTTTCTAAGGCATTCTTCTCCTCATTGTTTTGGGACTTCTTTTGCCATTTGGGTTATTCTTTTTTTAAGGTGTGATTCTCTTCAGTATATTTTGGGTCTCCTTTAGCAAGCTGTTGAATTGTTTTTCTTGATTTTCTTGCACCATTCTCATTTGTCTTCCCAATTTTTCCTCTACCTCTCTTACTTGATTTTTAAAATCTTTCTAAACTCTTCCATGGCCTGAAACCATTTCAACTTTTTCTTGTAGATTTTGGCTGTTGTAATAGCAATTTAGATTTGAAGCTCTTTTCCACCCATTAATAGGCCATGTGACCTGCTCACATCACAGGAAGCCTAAGTCACATGTGGTGGAAGGCGTTTGCTGAGAGGAAAAGGAAATTGCGTCACAGGAAATGCTAAGATAACAGTTACTGAAGGAAGAGCTAAGGGAGAGTGAAGATGTGTAATGGCTATGAATGACTTTGTTTTTGGGAAGGCCCCAACAGAGGTGTGGACGTTTTGGGGATGGTGTGGTTCTCTGCTGTGGTATTGTGTTTTGAATTCTTTGCTGCTGTGATGTCTTGGGCATATTGGTTTCCTGATCTGGTTATTTGGTGTCTGAATAAATGGTTTACCTCTTCTGCCTTCTATGTGGAGAGTCTCTTATGTTTTGTGATACAGAACCACATAGGCATTTTGACAATTATCATCTATATTGTCATTATTGCCTTGCTGATACAGATGAAGGAGCTTTGACTTTGTCGTCTGCATCTTGTTGTATGTTTTGATCTTTGTAACCAAAGTAAGATTCTATAGTCTGAGTTTTTTCCCCACAGTTTGCTCATTTTCCCAGCCGATTACTTGGCCTTTCAGCTCTTTTTTTAAGGTAGGACTCTATTTCCACTGTGGAGGGTGTACTTTCCCCAGCTTCAGGGGTTTTGTGCAGCTGTTTTCAGAGATACTTACAGGAACCTGTAAATTTTAAGTTCTTCTGAGGTGGTATGATCAAAGTAGAAGTGTTTACTCCTTTCTTGGACCTTACTCTGGTCTGTGAGTGACCACAAGCACTCTTTTCTGCCTTGTAACTATGAGGAAGATTCCCTCTCCACCACTGCCACAAGCTCCACCAGACCAATGCTCCTTCTCTCCCCAAGATAGCCACTGAATCAGTAAGGCAAGATTCATGACCTTGAGGATGACCATGAACATGCCTCTATGGTTCAAAATTGCAAAGTATGAAAAACTCTCTAAGGAGAAGGCAGAGGAAGTAGAACATTTATCTCTACATCAGATTATCCAATGGCCTCAATTTGATATAGCAGTAATTCTGGTCCAAAACCAGTTAGCCTACCTCAATGTAGCAACAGGGAAATTATAACACAGTATTATAGCAAGGAAGCAAGTCATTCTGTAATGTTCCTCCCTACTAGGGCCTCTTGTAAACAATTGCTTAGGAATCCTAACTGTCTGCTTGCCTGTGTCCTCTCCACAGTTCTCAGAGTCTTTGCAGTTTCCTGGATTCTCTGGATTCTCAGATCTTCAGTCTCTTGCTCTGGCATATTCTCAGCTCTTTGATCTCCGCAACTGTCTTGTCTACACTCTCCACTTTGTAGTCTTTCTCAATGCTGGCTGCCACAATGTCTTCTTGATGTCCACTTCTCAATTCTCCTTCTCAGTGGTGCTGCTTTGAATTCTGCTCCTCTCAGTTCTGTTTCTTTCATTTTCTGAGCTTTCTTTATATACAGTCCTAGTGGCATCAGATTGGCTAGAACTCAGTGCACATAGAACTGGCTCTGGTCTTAACACCTCTCCTTAGGGCCCTGAGGGTTTCATACCTCTCATGACCTAAACAGCAAAAAGGTGTGGGCCTGCCCCCCCCACCTAGTAAGTAAATGGTACAAACCTGCCTACAACAATCCTCTCCTAATCAAGCTTCCCTTAACTGGCTCCACCTGAGAAATTTCCCTTAACTAGCTCCACCTGAGGCCTATTGAATGGGTGGGGAAGATTTTTAATCACATTATCGCCACAGCCACCTAGGACCACAACCCAAATGCAAGCATGGTCAAAGCAAGAGAATCCTGTCTCAGTGCCAGCAAAGAGATCCCTGAATTCCCCCTGTGATTAATTGCTCAATCCCCACACCATCTGTGGGCTTGGAGCTCTGGAAGTAGCCAATGCCCCTGCTGACTGCTGCTGCCCTGGGACTGGTGCCAAACACAGTCCTTTCTCACTCAGGTATGACAGCCAATCAGAGACCTGAGTTCTAGCAATCAAATGCCAACTAGGGGTTTATATAAGGAGAGCCCAGAGTGTGAGATAACCAGAATTGAAGCGGTACTAAACTGAGAGCAGCAGAACCGAAAAGGTATTAAGGCAGCACACATCAAGAGGGCACTGAAGAGCAGACATTGATAGAGCCAGCATCAACAGAGCTGCAGAAGAGAGTGCTGAGCTAAGAATTAGGATTCCAGAATGATTGTTTATAGGAAGGCCGTAGCAGGAGGGAAAGTTACAGGATGACTTGGTTCCTTGCTGTAATACTGTGTTACAGTTTCCTTGTTCCTACATTGAGGTGGGCCTGCTGGTTTTGGAATATAATTACTAAATTGGAGTAGCTGGTCTTGGGATCTGATAGTCTGATGTCTAAATAAATGTTATACTTCTTCTGCCTTCTACATAGAGTTTTTCATACTTTGTGATTCCAAACCATTTAGGTGTATTGGTGGTCATCCTCAAGGTCAAGAATCTTGACTTACTGATACAGTGGGAGGGGAAACATTTCTGTCATTACATGTCCCCAAGGGGATATGGAAATGCAAATGAATATATTAATCATATATATATACATATATATATATATATATATATATATATATATATATACAATCAGAGTTAAAATGAAACTGAAAACAGCTTCTGCCAGTAGATTAATTGATCCATCAAAAAACATTCATGTTGTTCATGTGAGTCAAGCACTATGATAGGCACGGGAGATATAAAGACAAAAGTAGAATCTTTATAGCCTGGGAAATTTAGTGAGTCATATATATACAAACATTATATGTACGGGTGTGTGTATCCTTCATGAATACAGGGAAAATTTCTCAGTTATCACAAAATAAACCAAAATTAACAATCACATTCTCCCAATGAGTCTGTTTTGACTTCATTTTGAGAACATTTTTATAGAATAATCATTCAATTTACTAAAGCTCACTTAAGGTGAAGGAACACATTATATTCAGTTAAAACTGAATGAAACTAGAGAATTATAAAGAATACTTTTTTTAAACTCTTATACACATATGCCAGTGAATTTTATGCCCACTATATGTTTTGCTAGTGCAGAAACTTTTCAACCTTTCTAATATACCTAGTCTAAGTTTTCGTAGTTTCAGGAAATTTTTGTTAATATTGTGATTTGAATTGAATGGCTTGCAAGGATGCTTATTTGTGGAGAAGATTTACTTTATTTTGTAATATAAATATCCAAGACATTGCTAATTACACGACTGGCTAAAGAGAAAAGAATATGAGAGCATATCAAAATATTTTCCAACTTTCTGTAGAGTGCAATGATGTATAAGGTAACAAATACATAGAACATAAAGTACTAAACATTTCAAAAAATAATTGAGCATTTGTGTAAAGGATTTTAAATTCACTGGGTATAAAATTAACAAGGCAAGCTTAAGCAGTAAAACAAAACGACCCATTTTGGCTGCACGGTGTATCCAATTATTCTTCCTTTGCTCTCTGTTTCTCTGTCTGAAACATCATATAAATATATCTGAAATGACTGTTAAACTTTTAATTTTTTTTCAATATGTGTTCATTCATTTTATCATCATTTTCAGATTTGTAAGTGAGGTAATCATCTTTATAGCTGGGATAGTTGAACAGTACAGTGTCATTTAAATGGGAGGGAAGATATTGATGGATGAATGCCTAGGTAAGTAGATGGATGGGTAGGTTTTTTTAAGAAGGACAAAAATGATTTATAATTGAAGATGGACAGCAAAACAGTTGTTTGGACAATGTCAAGACTGTGGTGCAATTTAGCAGCAATCACTTAAATGATTAACTGATTTAATGACTTAATTAAGAATTCACCATCCTCCTCACTAAGGCCAATCCCTTTATATGGGTCCTTGATACCAGCCTCTGAGATCCTCTCCAGAGTACTGCTGCCATGATGATCTTCTCTCTCAATAATCTTCAATCTCTTCAAGGTTCCTACCTATAAATATGGACAGCAATATAAGCTGTGAGGTTAATCTTTCCTAATCTCCACTCCTAATAACAAACTGGCTCCCCAGAAGTTGGTTGCTACCTCTCTGTTCAAGGTGTTATAGAAAACTGAGGGATTGGGATTTGTCTGTAAAATGTTATAGCTCATATGTCCCCACTAGTATGTATACCCTTATTTCACATAGATTTTGTATAGGTATCTATTTGTATTATTAATTATATTTGTCTACATATGTACATATGCATATATATAGATATATACTCATATATCTATACATATATCTGTATTTACACATGTAAATATGTGTATATGTATACATAAATATACATATCTGCATATACTTATGTGTATGTATAGATGTGTACACACACATACATGTTTGATGTTAGTGACCATTAAACTTTTGTTGTCGAATCCTCAGTGTTTACTATAGCGCCTAACACAATCAGCCCTAACAAATTCATGTTTATTGATTGATTGACTGTGTCACTGATTTATAAGATAAGAGAAATATCACTACTAGTAACTGGGAGAGTCTACTTTCTCATCAATTACCGGGTTGTGGAAAATACCAAGGGAGATTTTCCAAATGGCTAAAGCCTCTACTTGCCTCAGTAGCCATATCCTGGAGAGTATATTTTCTTTTACCATATAGTTTGGTTACATAGATCACAAAATCTTCAAATCATAAATTTATCTATTCAGTACAATCATCATCCCTCTTGTATGACATGGTCAATTCGGGATCTTGAAATGAAGAAACCAGCTTAGAGTGTCCATATCACTACTGTTTATTACCTTTATTATCATAATAATTAAGGACCTGAATATTGCACTCTATAAACCAGCCATGGAAACTATTCTGTGGCTTCCGGTAACTTTTCATATTCCAAGAAGCATTCTCTCTCATTCCAGAGAGCTTGGGGTGGCTTCCTTGCCCCTGAGCACAAGAGAGGGAATCCAAATTCATTTTGCTGTTTTCCCAAATGAATCATATTTGAAATGGTTGTCTTATTCAGTAAGTTCACCTTATAAAATATTTTAGTGCAAAAGTAGTGATTTGGATTTGGCATTAATTTACTTTACTGATGGCATTGTTTTTGGTGAAACCTTTTATTGAGTTGACTTTTTTTTTATCTCAAGCAAAGTGATGGCTGTATCTAATTGTCTAGTTTGCCTTTCAATTAGTGAGAGAAGCACTGCCCTTCTTCCATTTTCTTTGCACGCCATTGGATCCTTGTTTATTTTCAGATGTGTTTCAGGGCATTGATTTTAATAAGAAGATCTCTGAATGATTTAGGTTTCTGTTTGCCTTAGGAACCATCTATCATTCTTTGCTGTTCGCAACAATTAAAATTAATCAGATCTTTCCTTTCAATGGTCGTGAGATTTAATATGTAATATCCTGGAGGCTTATGCTTCTCCACAACAGAAAAATCTCATTAATGCCATTTCTTCCCTTTTGGGAAGACTGGAGCTGCTCCTCTTTTAGGGGTGGAGAGATGGAGGGAGGGTATACCTGATAATCTTCTTAATTAAGAAAAAGTACAATCATAACCCTTTGTGTCTATAACCTAAGTGTGTTTAAATTTAGAGGCCCTCAAGCAAACATTCAAGAAGTTTCCTGACTTTATTGTTAAATGCAAAATAAACAACTTTAATAGAGATGGGCCAAGCCTTCTTTTTTTCTCTATCATTACTAAAAGTCAGGGCCAGTTTTGAGTATATTTCTACCTGAGAACTCAGTCTCTCATTCATTTTAAATCCCAGCCAACAGAGTACACATCTCAAAAGGCCACACCCATTCTTGAAGACATTCATCTTAAAAAGCTAGGTGTTCCATCTGGAGAAGGGGACCTTCTTTGGTTTTGAACCTTTAGGGATAGCTCTTTTTAGCATGGGTGCACACCCAATTTGGTATCACAGGTGAATGTTGGCTTCTTAAACATTCATTCCTCTCTTCACATTAAAGGTAAGGGACTACTAGTGAAGAATGTTGTGTACATTGTCAAATACAGCTATTACATCCATATTTTTGCTTACCTGTTTTTCTTGGTTGTAATGGAGGACTGAGTTTGAAAGGGAAGGATTTTTCAAAAAATTACTACAATGTAAAAGCAAACAATATCAACATGGTTTTTTAAAATGTGTTATTCAGAGAAATCCCAGAATAAGAAATCATATCATACCAATAAGATGTCATCAGCACTGACAGCTTGGTGTAGCATGAAGGGTCTGGAAAACCTGGGTTCAAATCCTGCTACAGATACTTACTAGCTGTTTAACCAACCACTTCAACTCTCTGTGCTACATCTTCTTTGTCTGTAAAATAAAGGGTTTGGATCTGAACTCTAAGGTAACTTTCAGCTCTATGTCTATGATCCTTTGATAAGAATATAATCACTGAGGAAAAGGACAGTTTTAGTTAGGTGATAACAACTGGCAAAAGGCCTTGCACATTGTTGTCGTTTAGTTGTTTAAAAGTTGTACCTTACTCTCCATGACCCCATTTGGGGTTTTCTTGGCAGAAATACTAAAGAAGTTTGCCATTTCCTTCTCCAGCTCATTTTACAGATGAGGAAAATGAGGAAAGCAGGGTTAAGTGAATTGGCCAAGGTCACATGGCTAGTAAGTGTCTAAGGCCAGATTTGAACTTAGGAAGATGAATCTTCCTGACTCCAGGCCCAGCATTATGTAAACTATGGCATCACCTAGCTGCCTTACACCTAGTAAATACTTAATAAATGATAGGATTGAGCACAGGAAACAAAGTTGTGTAAGTATTTTTCTTTTTCCAAAACCATAGTGTCCCTCCCTCCCCTTCTTTAGGACACCAAGGAGGACTCCATTTATTCTATGTCAGTGTTTCACAATGCAGATTAAGATTATATCTTTCAATTCCAAATTGTTCATGCTTGCCTCATCTGACATAGTTGCAATAAATCCTTTTTTCCCCCAGACTTAACTTCATTATGAATAATATAGTTTGCTCAGTAGAATGGAACCCTCTTGGTACACATGGTGCAATGTTTACTCGGACATTAGAAAGAAGTAAAGCACCAAGAGTTCTCAGCTCTGTGTGGTCCTTTCCTTTTTTTTACTAGGATAGAATATCCTCTTGACTAGACCTCAATACATGCTAATTAACAAACAGATGTAGTTCACTGGTAGGCCAAAATATCACAGCAAGGGGGAGAGTTAATATTTAAAAATTGATTCCCCCAAATTGTTTATCTGTCTATTAAATCAACAAGCTTCCTTCTTTTTATTGGTTAGCACATTTAGGAATTTCAACCAACACAAAACACACACAGCCATCTGGGCTGAGAGTTTCAGAGGTTACATCTGGAAAGGCCAGTCTAGAGAACCCACAGAAAATCAAACACTAAAAACCAACAATGTTATGCACTAGGGAACTGCATGCAGTTCAAGTGGAGGAAAATGCCAATAGAGATAGACTAACTTGAGGATGCAGAATGAAATTTTTGTAAGTAGGAGTAGTCTGGGGGGGAAAAAAGGTCAAGTAAACACATGGAAAGACCATGGGTAGAATGATTATTCTTCTATGGAATGAAAACTAGTTTAAAATGCTATACACCCAAGCCAAACTCAATGGGTCTGCCATTTCAATTAATTATGATAAATATTTACAAAAGAATCAAGAAAGCAACTGACATTGTAAAGACCAGGCCTCTGCAAATTTGAAAGTGACATCTCTAACTAGTTGTCCCTGTCTATCTTTGGAGATAGACATTTCTTTAGAATTTTCCCATGTGGAGAAAAGGATATCCTATTTACTTTTGTAATTTTCTTTTAAGGACAATAGGCAAATATCCTATTTATATGAAATTAATGTATTGAAAGTTATAAAATTATACTTTTTCTAGGATTTGTCTATAAACCTGACATCATTTTTGCCAAATTTAGTGTGGTCATCAACCCAGTTGTGAGTCACTAGATGGTCAGCTGCCTACAAGAATAAATGGTATTTGCTGACTGTAATTTGAACCCCTGACATTTCAGACACCTTCATATTGAGCTGAGAAAGAAATAAGCTCTTCACTTTCTGTGATCTCAGATCTTTATCTGTCTTTAAACATACCAACCAAGAAGGTCTACAGAGCTTAAGAAGATTACAGATCTTTCAGAATTCTAAGAATTCGTACAGCAAACTTTGATCAGAGCAATAATATAGGTGCCAACCTATCTACCTTCCTGTTATTCCTTCACCTGGCTATCAGTAAATGTATCAACACACTCCATGCCGAGTAAACAGGGAAATGTTTGAAGAAAGAGGCCATTGTTATGAGCCCACATGATATCTAATTCATGTCTCTCTTTGTTATATGAATCCCCCTCCATAATCATCTAGGTATAAAGACCCTCAGTGGAAATGAACATACTTTTTGGAAAAGGATGAAGAAAGACAAAATAATATGCATATATCCACAGGACAGATGCTAGAGAAAGGCTGCTGTGTGATGATTAGAGCCCCAAGCAGCCAAGCATTAATTTGAAAATTGAAACGGGAAAACATATAGATATTACAATTTCTGCACTAGCAAATAGCTTAATCTGGCAACACAGCTGCCTATTTTGAAGATATCAGCAAGAAGTTGAAGTAAGGAGAAAACTTTTTCTTTTATTATTTTTAAAGCAAATGTGGCAAATTCATTTGGGAATGATAAGATTTGTTACACTAATTGTTCTCTCATGGAAAACTTTTCTGCTAATTTGCATTAGATCTTGTGTTAACCAGCTGTCTTTTCAAAGAACAACCTCAAAATGTTTCAGGAGTTTTGACACTGAATTGAGAAGTGTATCATAGTAACCTGAGTAAAACACATTTTCATCTTACAATATATAATGCTATTAAATAAACTATTACAATTGTAACAGAGTCCAAAATCAAAAAAGGGCAGTGGTAGAAGGGAGAGAATTGGAACTACCAGGTAAGAAGATAAGAAATTTAAAAAATATTGGAGTTAAAAAAGAAAGATCCTGAGTGTGCTGTGTATAAGTAGACACCTAAAATAATCAACAAGGCCTTATTAAGTTCTTACTGTCTGGCGAGACCTATACTAAGTCCTGGGGACACAAATATGAAACAAAAATAAAGTTTTCCTTGTATTGCTTTCCCACATGGCTCTTACTGGAATTCTAATACTTGTGTGCAATTCAATGCTCCTGTTAGCTTCATTGGAAAAAAAATGCCAACTTTCTTTTGTCATTTCTAAATCATCTAATTCTACCAAATAGCAGAGGGCCTTTCATTATAAGCTGTTAGACATTTATACTTGTCAACTTGGAAAACTAAGTTTATATATTTTTCCATTTTAATATCATTAAAAAGTTGGACAAGTTTTATTTGCTTCAGCTACATTCAATTAGAAATTGTTTGGCATCTACAAACCTAAATCCTTTGTGTATCATGAGGTGATGTTTCTCACTCCTAAGACACTCAAATGTGAAAACTTTATTTTTCCTATCTCATTTGTTAGGTTCCATCTCAAAATAGAATAAAGTGTATTCACCATGCAAATGATGAATTAAGTAGAATGGAATTCATTATGCCCCATTGGATTTGCTCGTTACATTGGGGAGTAACAAAACGAATGATAAGCCATAATTAAAAATAGATAAATACTTCACAGCAGGGGGAAGACTTTATAGTGTTACAATGATGGGATTAATATTGACTTTCCAATTCATTATCAGAATATAGTCCAGTCCAGTTGTCTCCTCCATTTTTTAAAGCACCGGATTCAGGGCCTTGTTTAGAATGCACATTACTTAGTTACACTAGAAGTTTCCTTATTTAAAATAATACAATAAACTGAAATGGATGAAGACATGGACAAGTCAATATGCTAAAACAGAAAAGACACTTGACTTTGCATCAGAATAGTTTGGTTCATGGTGAACAGGAAGGGACACTAGATTTGAAAGAGGTAGGTTTACAATCTCACCCAACCAATTGTCTTACTAGCAGCAAGTCTCTTCATCATTCTGGACCTCAAAGTCATACACATATAAGTATGTGAGTATGAATATAGTAAACATCTGTGTGTGTATGTGTAGTCTTCCCTCTTTAAACTAGATCAGATAAGAGTGAATTTCAGATGTCTCTCACTGCATTCTTGGCCATTTCTAGTCATCCTGATCTATATCTGGCCACTGGACCTGGATGGTTCCGGAAGAAAAAGTAAGGCTGGTGACTTTGCACAGCCCTCTCTCACTGAAATCAAATTCTATTGCAAGTCATGTGAGCATATCCCTGATGTCATGGTTCTTTTTGAGAATGAAAGACAAGACACAACCTGAACTGTCTGAATGGGGACAACATGGTCAGTTCCAGTCTGGCAACTCAGCTTGTCTTCTCCCCTAGTCTCTTCTTCTCTCCTGCCCTCTCCTGTCCTCTCATGTCCCCTCCTCTTCTCCCCTCCCCTCTCTTCTTCTCTCTTCTCCTCCAGTTTCATGCCCTTACCTGAAGGTTTTCTACCTAAAGGGAGATACATTTTTATGGCCAAAACCTACCTAGTTAACTTGGGGTTTACTGGCTAGATTTCTTTCTCAAATACCAAGCCTTAAACCCAATTCACTTTGGATCTCATTGTTCGGACAAAAAGCAGTTCCCTGCCATGCCCAAGCACTACTTAACGGTTAGATTTTGGGCACTCCTGGTTCAGAGTGAATGTAAATAGTAAATGTTTCTCATTTGTTCAGCAACCCCAAGGGTCTTCCCCTCCCAGATTTATTTATTTTTATTAAAGGGGCCATCCTTTAACTCATTTCATTTTTTAGATTAATTTATTTATTTGACTTTTCAACACTCATTTCCACAAAATTTTGAGTTACAAATATTCTCTCAATTTCTACCCTTGCCCTCACTCCAAGATGGCATGAATTCTGATTACCAGTTTCTCCAATCTGCCCTCCCTTATATCACAGCCCTAAAGCATTCTTCCTTACTTTCTTATAGGGCAAGATAGATTTCTATACCCTATTGTCTGTATATCTTATTTCCCAGTTGCATGTAAAACAATCTTTAATTTTTGTTTTTAAAATTTTGAGTTCCAAATTCTCTCCCTTCTTCCCTCCCAACCCACCCTCCTGGAGGAGGCAAACAATTTAATATAGGTTATACATGTGTCATTATGCAAAATATGTCCATAATAGTCATATTGTGAAAGACTAACTACATTTCCCTCCATCCAATCCTGCCCACCCATTTACTCTAGTTTTTCCTTTGACTTTGTCCCTTGACAAGTGTTTCCTTCTGACTACCCTCTCCCCCAAACTACCTTCCTTTCTATCACCCCTCATCCCTTTCCCCTCTAATTTCATGTAGCATTAGACACTTAATTGACTGTGTATGTTATTCTCTTTTTAAGCCAAATCCAATGAGAATAAGGTTCACTCATTCTCTTTCACCTCCCCTTCTTCACTCCCATTACAACAGTTTTTTTCTTGCCTATTCTATGTGAGATAATTTTCCCTATTCTATCTCCACCTTTCTCCTTCTCCCAATATAATCCTCTCTCTCCCCTTAATTTTATTTTTTAGATAACATCCCTTCATATTCTACTCACCCTGTGCTTTTTGTCTATATACGTATATTCGCTTCAACTACTGTAATACAGAGAAAAGTCTCATGAGTTACAAATATCATCTTTCCATGTAGGAATGTAAACAGTTCAACTTTAGAAAGTCTGTTATGATTTCTTTTTCCTATTTACCGTTTCATGTGTCTCTTGATTCTTATATTTGAAAGTCATGCTTGAAAGTCTCTTATTTCATTAAACATCCATTTTCCCCTAAAGTATTTTTTGACACTTATTTTTAATTTTTTTGTATATTTAGTTTTCAGCATTGATTTTCACAAGAGTTTGAATTATGAATTTTCTCCCCATTTTCTCCGTTGACCCTGTCCCTTTTCAAAAGTGTTTGTTTTTGATTACCTGCTCCCCCATCTGCCCTCCCTTCTATCATCCTCCCTTTTTTATCTTCTTTCTCCTCCTTTCCTGTGGGGTAAAATACCCAATTGAGTGTGTATGGTATTCTCTCCTCAGGTGAAATCCGATGAGAGCAAGATTCACTCATTCCTCCTCACCTGCCTTCTCTTCTCTTCTTACAGATCTGCTTTTTCTTGCCACTTTTTTGTGAGATAATTTGCCCCATTCTATCTCTCCCTATCTCCCTCTCTCAATATATTCCTCTCTCATCCTTAAATTTAATTTTATTTCTTTTAGATATCTTCCCTTCGTCTTCAACTCACACTGTGCCCTCTCTCTCTCTCTCTCTCTCTCTCTCTCTCTCTCTCTCTCT
>JAQQSZ010001807.1:0-14955 GCA_028646595.1 Phalanger gymnotis | reverse complement strand
GAACCGCAAACTCAGTCCCTCAGCTTTTCCCACTAACCTTCTCTGATGTCTTTGCTCTTTGTGGGTTGAGAGGTCTGGTGGATGCCACGGCTCAGTAATTCAGGATGCCAGGGCACTCTCCACTCATCTCCTGGTCTGGTAGGACTTGGATTTCTTCTTTTGAAGACTGCTGGTTTTATCCTTTGAGTATTTATCTATTGGGGAATGGCTCTTGTTCTTGTAAATTTAAATCAGTTCTTTATATATGTTAGATGTGGAGTATTTATCAAGGACATTTGATGCACCAATTTCTTATGAGTAATAATTTAATTTATTTCATCTTTAATTGTGAATTCTTTTTAATTTTCATTAAAAAATTTGGTATTATCTATTAAAATCATGCTTCTTATCTATTGTATTTTTCCTTAAAAATCAGCACATAATTTTATCAGCCAATTGTGTGTGTGTGTGTGTGTGTGTGTGTGTGTGTGTGTGTGTGTGTTAGGTTTCATTTGCATTTCAGAATTTTTATTTTGGTCTTTAGTTGGCATTTTTTCATTTGCTATTTTTTCTAAACTTTTTAGTCTGATCACCAGTTTATTATTCTCTTCTTAGTCTTTTGCTCATGAATGTGTTTAAAGATATGTGTTCCCTAAAGACTCTATTAGTTGCATTCCCAAAATTTTCTATGTATATTGTCAGTTACTTTGATGAAATTTCTATTGTTTCTATGATTTGTTCTTTGTCTTATCACTTCTTTAATATTAAATTATTTAGGGGCAGCTGGTAGCACAGTGAATAGAGCACTGGCCCTGGAGTTGGGAGGACCTGAATTCAAATGTGGCCTCAATGTTTGACACTTCCTAGCTGTGTGACCTGTCTGTCACTTAACCCCAATTGTCTTGCCATCCCCCTCCAAAAAAAATATTGAGTCTCTGGTTAATTTTTAATTCTTTATTCAAGAGCCCTTTGTTGAATAAAACTTTTATTATATTGAGATCACTAAAGCGTGTATTAAATATTTCTGCTTTCCTGCATTTGTTTATGAAGTTTATGCCCAAATACCTGGCCAAGTTTTTTAAAGTTGTCCTGGCAGCTGAGAAATGTAAAGTCCCTTCTCATTCCATTTAGTCACTACCAGAAGTTTAATCTATTTAAATTTTCATAAGTTATTTTTAGGCCTCTAGATTTTTTTTCTTATTTATCTTTTTGTTAGTTTTTCCTAGGTCTAAAAGGTATATACATTGTGCCCCCCCCCCATTATAGCTTACATTGTATTTTTCTATACAATTTGGTTTTTAATATAATTTTTTTATTTGTTATCCTATTTATTGTATACTCATGTATGTAACTGATGTGGGTTCATTATCTATGGTGCTTTAAACATATTGTAGTTTCCCTGACCAACTCTTTTAATCATATCTGTTTTTACTGTCACCTTGCTTGAAATTATCATTGCTATCTCTGCTATTTCAAATTCCCCTGATACATAATAGATTTTTCCCCAGGCCTCTCTTGTAACTCTGTGTGAATCTTAGTTTCAAATATATTTCTTTTAAACAACATATTGTTGTATTCTTCCTTCTAAACAAACCAATCCCCAGGCCTTTTTCCTGTTTCATTTAACGTTCTTCATAACTCTTGAAAACAAGAAAGGTTTTAAGAGAACTCTTGTTTCTTTTCCCCCATCAGAATTTTACTACATTTTTTCCATTTTATGGGTTATTTTATGTCATTCACAGTTATGATCTTTAATCATGTGTTTTCCCCAATCCTATCTTCTTGTCCTTTTCTCTCTCTTTGCCTTCCTCCCCTCTTTATAAAGAATAATAACGTGGTAAAAGATAAAGAGTTTGCTTAATTTTATCTTTCTATGAAAAAGGGGACTAGCTAAGCCTAGTCCTTATGAGCATGCATAGTATTCTCAGCTAATGCACTCCCCAGAGGAGTTTCAGAGCATAACTGATTTTGGTCCACTAAATTCATAGTGAAGAAATGGACTTTTGATTAATGACTGACTCAGAACTGGGTGCACATTCAAATTAACCAAAATCAAACCCCTTCTCCCTCTCTTTACTGACTTGTTAATTCGAGTGAGGAAGATATATTATAAGCCTTTAGATCGAAAGAGGCCTTAGACTCTCCCTCCCCAGGATGAAATATGATGTGTGAATATGGGCCTCAGTTCTTTATCCTTTGCATGTATTCTTTCTTGCTAGTAGGTGAAGTAGTATCAGACAAGCCTATGACCTCTTGACCTTCAAAAGTTTGGAACAGAAAGATGACAGAAGTCCAAGAGTCGGAATTCATGCCAGATTTTCCAAGCAACTGAGCCTACAAAGGAGCAAAGTCCCAAACAAATGCTTCATCAGCGAATGGAAGGCAGCCAAGAGGAAGCAACAGAAAGTCCTCCATAGGCTAGGCACTCCATTTGGCCTTCTGGAGTTACTGTCTTTTTGCAAGCTTATCTCTTATGCTTTTATTTTTCTTTGTGCTTGACAGTTTCTTCTATTTATTCATGTCTCTAGCCTCAATTTCTTGATTAGGGCTTTGTGCTTGGGTCAGGTTCTACTCTTTCTAAGATTCCTGCATGGTGTTGGTAGGCCCTGCTTGTCCTGGATAGACCTAAAATTGGGCCCCACCTTCTATGAGAATTCCAGGTCTCCTTATGGTTTAGGATTTGGTCTAGACTTCTTTCTCTCTCCTTCTTCTTGAACAGTCCCAAACTTGGAGTTGGGTCCATCCTTTCATGACCTTAACATGGCCCAACCAGATGCTCTTGATTGTGTTAACAACAGATCTCCTGCAAAACCCTAGGTATTTTGCTTCCCAACTACTGCCTTGGCCATTTCTTCTGCTCTGTTACTTGCATGGCTTGGACATGGACTCTCTGCTCCCAGAGATATCTGGTTTCTGCTTTGTTCTGGATTCTGCTACCAAAGTTATCTTTAGGAATTAGGTCACACCTTATCAATCTACTTCTCTATACAGTAGAGTGGCTCCATATTGCCTCTGGGATCAAACATAAATTTCTCTATTTGTCATTTAACATGATCTATCCTCTTATAACCTGTCCTCAATATGCCTTTCTAGGTTTATTATACATTATTCCCCTTTGTGCACTCATCAATTCAGCCCAACTGATCTTCTCATTGTTTCTCTTTCATCACTCTTTCATCTCCTATCTCTGTGCTTTGCAATGGCTGTTATCCTGTGCCTGGTATATACTCCCTCCTCTCCTTACCCCTTATGATCCCCTAGTTTCCTTCAAAGCTCAGCTCTAGTACCACCTTCTACATGAGATATTTCCTGATCTCTCCTCTGCTCCTGCCTTTTCCAATTACCTTGTATTTGTCTGCTACGTATTTTGCATATATTTATATATGTACATGTTGTCTTCACTGACAAAATATAAGCTCCTTGAGGGCATAGAATTTTTTTTTGAATCGCTAGTGTTTTGCACAGTACTTAGCACATGGTAGCTACCTAATAAAGGCTTGTTAATCAATTGACTGTACCTGATGACAGATTAGAAGAGAAAATTAGAGGGAAGATCTATGAGATTTATACTAACTGAGATGGTAAGGGGAATGGAGATGGGAAGGGAGATAGGGAGAGGGAGAGGGAAACAGCTAGGGAGGTACTGACATTCTGGTATGGTTGTATAAGCTCAAGTATTCTTTTATTTAACTGTTCCTTACATAATTTTATTTATTTTCTTATTTCCAGAGGTAAAATTCTTAGCTGCAATGACTTTGTCAATTTAAAGGCACTTCAGTAGAAGCGAGGAGAATGTACCCCGAGACAAACAACCAAACACCCAGAGCAAATAACGGGCCATTGTCTGTCAGTCATAAAGATAAGAAGGAATTAGAATGCTATTGTAGGTTGAGTCACCTGACAGAAATTTTGGCCTGATATTTTCCTGGTTCAAGAGTTCAGCTCCAAGACCTACTTTCTCTATCAGCTGGCTTTGGACTGATAAAAGAAAAGAGCGAAGGTTCTTTATTAGCTTTTATTTCCATGTCCTTGTGGTGTAGGCGTTTGGGGAAGAAGAGGGAGGGAGTCGTCTACCCAGAGTAATTTTGAATAAGTCACTGCCACTCCTGCAGAGAGTAGAGTTTGACTGATGGAAAATCACCTAGCATGCTGCCTTCCAATAGTAGGTGGCCAATAAATATTTACTGAATGAATAACAATATATTTATATGAATGTATGCTGTCTTCACTGACAAAATATAAGCTCTTGGAGGGCAGAGAGTTATTTTTTTGAATCGCTAGTGTTTTGCACAATAACAATAATTATTGACATTTCTTTAGTACTTTATGCTTTACAAAGTGCTTTCTTCATAACTACTCTGTGAAGTGAATGAATAAATGAATGAATGAATACCACATTTTGCCTCTAAATGACCAAGCACCATGTAGTTGAAAAATGATCAACAAAGCCTTTAATCTGGACACTGAGACAGAGGGAGAAAATATGCAATATCCATTAATTTGAATATCAGATTATGAGGGAAATTTCTTAGAAATTCAATCTGATAAACATTTATTAAGTACTTTGTCCTATATAAAAATGAGAGTAAGAATGAAGTAGTGGAGTTAGAGCTAGCTCTGCAGTCAGGACAACCTGGATTCATGTCTAGTATCTGCCACATATTAACCCAGATGGCCATGGGGATGTCACTTAGCTTCTCATTGCCCCTAGGCTACTTTCTAAGACTGTAAGTTTTGTTGAAGTTGCTTGACGAGCTGCATTAGTAGGACTTTCCATACTGGGAGTTCCCTATACTAATGGGATCATAGAGTCATAACCCTCTGCATAATTTCCACTATCCTTCCAAATAAACAAAAGAAGTAGAGATTGGAGAGAAAAAGTTAGTTGTGAATTATATTCTTCATTCAGGAAGCTTTATCATTTAATCAAAGGAAAGTTTCAAACAACTATAATTCAAAGCTAAGTGCTATAAAAATTTAAATAAAACATTTTTAAGCATTTAGAGAACTCTACTATGTACTGAGGGAAGTATACAGTTTGGAGGATACCTAATCACTAGTCTTCAGTATGGACAGCTAGGAGGCACAGTACATAAAGTGCTGAGCCTGGAGTCAGGAGGACTCATTCTCCTGAGTTTGAATCTGGCCTCAGATACTTTCTAGTTGTGTGACCCTGGACAAGTCAACAGGGCCTGTTGGCTTCAGTTTCCCCATCTGTAAAATAAGCTGAGAAGGAAATGGCAAACCATTCTAGTAATTTTTGCCAAGAAAACCCCAAAAGGGGTCATGAGGAGTCAGACATGACTGAAAAATGACCACAGCAACAACAACCTTCAGTATAGCAGGGATAGTTGAAGATGCAGGGATATCACATAGCAAGTTATTATAATAGTCTAGGAGAGAAAGAACGAGGGCCTAAACCAGAGTTTCTGCAATGGGAGGCTTAGGAGGAAGGGGAGATGGATACAAAGAGATATTATGGAGGTAGAATCAGCAGGATTTAGCGACCATTTGGATGTGTAGGACGAGAAAGAGAGCAACTGATACTTTAGGTGATTTCTGTGTTTTAAACATGGGCAATTGGGAGAACAGTGAGGGGTGGCAGAGAAGGGCTGTATTAATCTGTAATAGTGTAGGAGAGAAGAAGAGAACATTAGAATTTTGCTAATAATTATTGCTATAAAATGGAATTCTGAATAAAAATTTGTCAGTCTTCTATCCATCCACACAGATTTGGTTAGTGATGAACCAAGTAGAACTCATGATAATACCATGATAATGGAGTCTAGCCCTGATAGTATGCTTCTTTTACCATCTATTCATATTTAACCCTAAAGCAGTAGGTAACCGTTTATCCCAGGGTTTATCTTCCTCTTTCATTGCCTCCTCTTTGATTTGTATTCTGTTCCCTGTGTCTGCTACTAATGTGCTGCATAAACTTCTGTAACTCATTTATTCCCTCTGGGCCTCCTTTTCCTCATCTGTCAAATGAATGAGTGGACCTCATGTTTCAGTGGATAGAGTGAATGCTTAGCTTGACGTTAAAGTACCTAAGTTCAAATCTATACCCTGCCATTTATTTATTTATTTATTTGGGGACTGGGCAATAAGGGTTAAGTGACTTGCCCAGGGTCACACAGCTAGTAAATGTCAAGTGTCTGAGGTCAAATTTGAACTCAGGTCCTCTTGACTCCAGGGCTGATGTTCTATCCACTGTGCTTCTTAGATGCCCCAATAGATGCAGGAAACCCATTGGATTTTTTTTGAGGTAATTGAGATTAAGTGACTTGCCCAGGGTCACACAACTGGTAAATGTCTGAGGCTGAATTTGACATGTCCTCCTGAATCCAGGGCCAGTGCTCTATCCACTACACTACCTAGCTGCCCCTACCCTGCCAATTATCCATGTGACCTTGGGTAAGTCCTTTTACTTCTCTAGGCCTCAGTTTTCTCATCTGCAAAATGTGGATATTCAACTAGATCAGAAATTTTTAGCCTGGGGTCCAGATTTTAAAGTATTCATGAGTTTTGATGGGGAAAAAATGAGATCTTTATTTCAACTAACCTCTAAATGAAATGTAGCATTTCCTTTAATCATGAATGTACGCAACAAACTTCAGTGATATTAGACTATCAGACTGCTGAAAGGATCAATCACACACACACACAAACACACACACACACACACACAGAAAAATCCTTAGACTGAGGATTTCTAAGCTTAGTGTCAGCTATATATATATCTATGATTCTGTGAGAACTATATAATTTTGAGGTCCTTCCGGCTTTATGATTCTGTGATTCCATGAATATATCAACTAATTTTTAAAAAAAAATGTGAGTAAAATACTTTTGATTTAATTAAGTTAATTCTCACCATTAAGGGTCTGTAATTATCAATTTTTTGTTTGTTCTTTTAACCTACTAGGTGTTATTTCTTTTATATGTATGTGTGGAAAACCTCAAAAATTTTTTAGTAAAATCTTTAAATGTTTCAAAAAGATACTTCCATTAAGTACAAGGGGGAGGGAAAAAGTGAGACAGTGTTCTCAAAGGAAAATTCCTATCATTGATAAGAGAGGAGACTAAAGTTAAATACTGAGGCAGATGGAGGTTAAGTGACTTGACCATGGTCATACAGTTAGTAAGTGCCTGAGGCCTGATTTGAACACATTAGTTATCCTTATCAAGCAACGAAAAAAAATACCAAAAAAAAATGTACAAGGTGAACTCACAATAGAAGTAAAAACGGAATCATTAGAAATTGCTATACACAATTATATGCCAATAAAACTGAAATGTCAAAGAAAATTGATGAGCATTTATAAAGGAACAAACTATACAAACTAACCAAACAAGAAATACATATTTTAAACATTCCATTTTCATAAAAATAAATTGAGCAAACCATAAATGAATTTCTGGGGTAAAGGAGGGGACTAGGTTATGTGGAAGTGAATTCTAACAAGCTTTTTTTTTAAAGAAAGCGATTAACACCCATTCCATAAAACACTATTGTTAAAAAATGAAAATAGTTTTAAAAAATACAATAAAGAGGACTATTGATGCATTTTAAAAATATGCAGAAGAAAAAAGACCAGAAGGAATAAAAGACAAGCAACAGATTTGAAAGTTACAAGCTGAATTCATTATATATTTTAAAAGAAAAGTCAGTTTTACATAATATAGATTATAGTCACATGAAAATCTTTTTATGTTCTACTACATATGTAAAAACTCACATTTCACTGGTATCTGCTAAGGTCAGGATAAAAAATAAATTTTTCAGAAACAGAGGCAGAAAACTCTGTAGCAAACTCCTTTGATGTGACAAATATGATCCTGATACCTCAAAGGGAGGACAACAGAGAAATTTTGATCAAATCATACTAAGGAATATTGATGCAAAAATTATGTTTAATTATTGTAAATGAACCAGAGAAACAGATCTAGAAAACAATTGTTTATGGTCCAATTGGATTCATAACAGGGATGAAAGCATGAAAATAAATAACATAATTAAATATCAAAGCTAACTAAAAACAAACAATTTAATAGATTTAGGAAAAAGTCTGACAAAATTCAGCACTCAATTATGCTACAAACATAATCATAGAAGTATCCTTTAATATAATCAAAAGTGTATATTTAAAATCGAATGCTAACAATTTTTTTTTATCATGGAGAAATACTAGAAGCTTTCTCACTATAAATGGGAGTACAGCAAGAGATACCCCTCTCTCCATCATTATTTGATTTAATTTTAGATATTTCAGCTATTGCAATAAAACAACAAAAAAACTGAAGTATAAAGACCCCCAAAGAAGTAACGAAACTATCCCTATTTGCAGAAGGATGACAATGGCATAGTTGGAAAACCTTAGTGAATCAGGAAAGAAATCAATTGCCACAATTAGGTAAATACTAATTGGTAATGTTGGAGGATGTAACAAATTCACAAAAATCATTATCATTTCTGTACAGTACTAACAAAGATCAGGAAAAAAAATGAGAATTTCCACTTTAAGTAACTAAAAAATTCACAAAATACTTGGGAATTAGCTTACCAAGACAGTCACAAGATTTACAAAAATACAAAAACATATTTTAGAGAAATAAAAAGAAGCTTAAATATTTAGGGAAATATTTACTGTATATCCTTGGGTCAAGCCAACATAGTAAAAATGATGATACTACTAAAATTAATTTACAAATTTACTATGATAGCAATCAGATTTACGGAAGGAATTCTTTCTAGAATTATAGAAAATAAAGTTACATAGATAAAATGCTTTGCGAACCTTAAAGTGCTGTATAAATCATCATCTTCATCATCATCATCATCATTATTATTATTATTATTAACCTTACTGCTGGATATATACTTCAAAGAAGTCAAAGACAGAAACAAATGTCTGATATATACTAGAATATTCATAAGAAACAGCTGGTGGCTTAGTGGATAGACTTTTGGACCTGCAGTCAGAAACATTTGAATTAAAATCATATATACATGTGTGTATGTGTACATATATATGTCACATGTTAAGTGTTTTTATTTCATTTGATGTATCTTTTCTTATTTTCATATTCTTCCCAAAATTCATGTTATTGATACCTTTTCACATCACATTCATTTCAAACTTTACCTCCAGATTGAATCTTCCCTTGTGATAAAGAAAAATAATCAATCTATATATACATAATGCATATTCATATATGTATATATGTATAAATTTATCTATAGCTACATAATCTCTATATCTACATCTTCTAGACAATCTATAGCTATATCTATCTGCATTGATAACTATATCTAGCTATACCATTTCACTGCAAATCTTAAAACCCAGTCTTCATCCTCCATGACATTTGATACAGTTGAACACACTCTCTTCCTTGTTCCCTTCCTATTTATTTATTTGCTTAACTACTTCTACTCAGTCTCCTTTGCTTACTCATCACCCGGATCATGTCCCCTAACTATAAATATTCCCCAAGGTTCTGTCCTAAGCCCCTTACTCTTCTCTCTGTACACTTTCTGTCTTGCTGATCAGTTCTTATGGATCTAATGATCATTTCTATGTTGACGAGTCCTTTAGACCCACATACGTAGTAGCATGTGCCAGAAGCAGGACTTGAATCCAGATCTTCTAGACCCTGAGGCTAACTCTTTATTGTTGCTTCTCATTAAAATATTATTCATATTTGTGAGTATGCTTTTTATGTCTTTGAAAAAATAGAAATGGTATTTTAAGGTTTTATTTGAAGCTTTGCTTGATATTTGATTTGTCAATATTTGTTGAAAGTATTATTTTTTTTAAAGAGTAAAAGGTATTAGCCTCTTTCCTCTTGGAGTTTTTTTTTAATCTCAATCAATTTGAGAACTGATATAATTAAGATCTATACCTACTAATCTAATCCTCTCCTATAAGATGTAGGCTATGAGTACTAAACCATTACTCTCACTAGTCTCCCTTTGGAGATCACACTATATAAACAAACCTTTTGTCTTCTATTCATTTTAAAATTATGGTAAAAAACTGATTTTCTGGGGGCCATCTTACCAAATAAACCCTTTTGTCTTCTACCCATTTAAAATTGTGGTAAAAACCAGTCTTTATGAAAAAAGTATTTTACTATAATTTTTTAAAAGATAAAAAACAAAAGATTTATTTGGTAGGTTAGTCAGCAAAGGGGGGAAATGATGAATATGATAGTTGGAGCTCTGGTCCTAGTTCTGATAGAAGAGGATTAGATTGGATTGTGTACAATTCTTGATCTAGCAAAGATTCCTGCAAAGCTAATGCGTGTTCTTTAGCTGAGGGTTTTTATCAAACACATTGAAAATGTAGTAACTCCTTCCAACAATTTCCCATGCCATTCCTAATGAATAATAAAGAAAACTCCAGGATGTCCTAAAACCAAAATAGAACAATTAGTTTCATGCTATTTCCTCTTTGAAACACTTCATTTAATAATTTGTCTAATATATTTTCAATATAAAAGTCAATATATTCACATGTATTTGTCTGTGTATATATGTACACATATATAAAAATGAATGTATGTATATATACATATATGTATTTATATTAATAGGTTCCCTTTTCAGTCCAATAATGCACTGCCATTATTTTTACCATGTTTATAACTTGAAAGACAGCACGGCCTCTATAGTGGATAGAGAAACAACTTTAGAGTTAGGAAGTCCTGAATTCAAGTCTTGCCCCTGATACATACTGTCTGAGTTACACTTGAATGAGTTACCATTCAATACCTCAGTGACTCAGGTAACTCACAAATAGTAGAGCCAGTTCCAATTCGGAGAGTTTGTTATGACAATAAAATATCAAGTCCAGGCTTCCCCTCATACAAACCACAGCTTGATAAAAATACTAAAACCTTTCAATTCAATCCAACAGTCTTCCTACAATGCCTACTCTGTACAGTTTTGGGAGTCACCTAATTATGCTAACTTCACCATAGTAAGTTTGAAGCAAAACAATGAAGAAAGACCTGAACTAACATATACACGTCCATATATCCATATGGATGCACATACATATTTACATGTATGTACACACATATATTTATTTATTTGGAGTTCACTATTTTAAAAAGGTTCAAGCCCATCTCTTCACCATTTGGCCATTCTATTTCTACAAAGTACAGTACACTTTGAATTCAGTGATCCCATTTACTAATTGAATTGTTCTCAGAGTTTGACTTTGGAATGAACCTATCAAGATTTTTTTAAACCTTTGACTGATATTGTTGATTTGATTTGATATCGTTATGTTTAACCTGATTGCTGTGTGTATTCAAACTGCTAGATTTCCACAGCTATTCCCATTCTCTGTCTTCTTTACAAATTCATCAACATGTCTTCACAGTGCAGCCAGACCTTTAAAGTATTCTGTATTAATCCCTGAAGTGAGAGCCTACATAAACCACAGGTAAGACTTAAGGGTCCTAACATAGAAAAGAGACATTAGCAGGTAAAGAAGTAAACCATCATAACAAATGTTCAGACCTGATGAGGTTAAAACTCATTTCTCCTTTGTTCGTATTTCTAAAGCTATTAATATTGTTTGATCACTTACCTATTGGGGAATGACTCTTGGTCTTCATATTTGTTAAATTCTTATTTACCTAGGATATCAGGGTTTTATTGGTGATAGGGATTGGATTTATTTCATTTGTAAAGAGAATACTCAGATGAAGAAATGCCTATCATTTAGGTTAATACCTCTGTACCTTATAGTCTCATATAGTTGCCTAGAGCATTTTGAGAGATTAATTAACTTGCTCAGGGTCACATAGCCACTGTGTCAGAAAAGAGGTTTGAACCCATGTCTTCTTGGCTTCAAATCCAGCACTCTGATGCAAATATTTTCTCTAAGTAACAGTTTCTCTTCTTAGTCTAACTGCTCTGGTTTTTTGTTTTTTGATGAAAAAGCTTTTTAATTTTATGTAATTGAAATCTGTTTTTTGTTATCACCTCTGTTCCCTATTTGATTAAGAATCTTTCTCCATTTTCCTCTAATTTTTATTATTTGATTTTGTATATTTAAATTGCTTATCTGTTTGGAAGATATTATGGCATATGGTGGTAAGAGGATAATACAAACTTGCTTTTTGTCAAACAATTTTCCAGTTTTCAGAACAGAGAGCTGGTTATGCTCTTTGAATTTATCAAACACCAGACTACCGTTTTTGATTCTTTCTAGGGCTTATTTGGTCTATTATGCTGAACTAGTTTTCTTTTTTGTTTAAATCAGTAACAGTTTTGATAACCACTGATTTATATTATATTGACCTCAGCTCCAAAAGATAATAGATTTTGTTAATTGATGTGGAGTAAGGAGAATATGCAGAAATGACTTCATTTTCTTCATTGGGAAATGACGTGACTGAATTAATTATCTCTATGATGGCTTCTAGGTTGGACTATACTTGACTTAGCTTATAATTCCCCCACTTAAATAGAAGCAGAGGGACAGACAGTGTCATTCAGAGTAGAGAGAAGGTACAGAATAAAGTAAAAGGTAAAGAAAAAAGTGAAGAAAAGTGGATGAGTTCTATTCTGGATAGCACAGTCCATTTATAAAAATCACCAGGCTATAACTTTCTCACTATATTATGCACAAAGGAATAATAACAAATACTAAAAAAACCATTAAAAAGGAACTGAACCTCAGGGAAGGTCAAACTCACTAGTACAATTTTGTTTCAGAGTTAATTTTTAAATGCTTCCTCTCGTATCTAGAGAAATGTGTTTCTCTGAAGAGGAAAAAAAAATCCATTGACGTGCTTAAATGAGAAAATTTAAAAAGAGAAATCTGAAATCATGCTTTAAAGTAAATCCAGAGGATGTGAAATATCTTAATTAGAACAAAAAAAAAGCACCAACTCACAGGGTTGAGAGAATGTTTTGCTTGACTTGAAAGCCTGTGAGAGAGGTAGGGAAACAGACTCCCTGGATCTCCTAGGTTCACTAATAAATAAATCATTAACAGCACCCAGATGATTTTAACCTTACAATAGCCAGGGTTTCTATAGCTTGTACTTTTATTGCTTTAACTCAGAATTCTCCCTGTTGTGCCACTTGTTTCTCTCCTTTGTCACAGCATCCAATAGTGTCTGGTGTCACCTTCAGGAGATCTTTTTGCATTAGTTACTGGCATTTCTTCATTCTTCTGGAGAAGAGAAAAATCTCTTCACTGACTGCAGAATTATCAAGAGATGAATGATAGGTCTCTCTCTCTCTCTCTCCCTGTCCAGAGAGGTAGGCAGAGACAGACAAAGGAGACAGACAAGAAGGAGAAGGAGGATGGAAGAGGAGGAGGAGGAGGAGGAGGCAAAGGAGAAAGAAGAAGAGGAGGAGGAGGAAGAGAAGAAGGAGGAGGAGGAGGAGGTCACCATCTTGGGTTTTAGATCACTTCCTTAATGGTTTTAAAATCTTTACGTAGTCAGAAAATGAGTAGTGTACTGATGTTGCTATGCTATGAAAGCTTTCTGTTTGTTCTGTCTCCCCATTTCTTGGCATATATTTACTAAAATTTTCCCTTTTTCCAAAAGTTTCTCTTTTCTATGTCAGATATTTATTTGACTACTCCCTAGGGTGTATTATACAGGATGTCCTTAACATCTGGACACATAGGAAATCTCATTAACATCTCATTAACCATTTCACTGAACACTGTGTTGTCCAGCAACTTCTTAAAGCAGAAGGTGAATGAAAGTGGAAATGAAAATCACAGATGTGACATACTTGATTGAATGCATAAAGAGTGAATGTGGTAAAATTGATATTAATGTGGAGTTATTGAATTGAGTTTATGTGAATCTTGCAAAGTGCATCAACCTTTGCATCACAAATGATGGAAAACACTGAAGATATTATTTGTTAATATTCCAATTAAATAAAATGTTGAAAATTTCATTCATTTCATTTCTTGAAAATATGCATTGCCTATGTGTCCAGACTTTAGGAATACCCTGTATAATTTGACATGCATCTCTCTGGCTCTGGTTCTCATTTTAAATAACCTTTAACTATCTTAGTCACTCCCTTCTGGTTGCTTTTTAGCTTGCCAATGTACTGCCTACAATACGGCACTAAGCATTGAGTATAGTATTTCAGATATGATCTGACCAGGACAGAGTCCAACAGAAATATCATCTTTCTTGTCAAGCCAATTCAATTCACCAAACATGGTTCTGGGGATTATGCCTCTATTAATCCAGAATAAGGTCCTGTTAGCTTTTTCAAATGATGTGCGAAACTGTTTACTCATATAAAACTTCTAGTACACTGAATCCCCTCAGAAAACTTTCAGATAAGCTATTGTTCATCTGTGTTGTTAAGCAAAATTGTCTCATTAGCATGGCTTTTGTTTCTTTTGAGTGGAAGTACTTTCAGCTGTTAAGTGCTAAGCCCCAGGCCCAGGGCCCTGTCAGGTGTGAAACCTGTGTGGGTGTGGATTGGTGACTTAGGGGGGGCCAGCTCGGGAACCAATGGTCTCTGGTCATTGAGGCAGGGCTTGAGAATGCCAGAAGCTCGGCTATGAGGAGGGGTGAGCTGAGAGACAACTTCAGCGGAGGCGGAAGCTGTGGAAGCAGGAAGCTGCAGAGGCAGGAAGCTGCGGAAGCAGGAAACTGTGGAGGCAGGAAGCTGCGGAAGCAGGGCTTACCCATGTGTAGACCCAGGAGTGCGAGCAGGAACGTGAGGCCAGTAAAAATGATTTGGCTAAATAATATCTTGTTTTTCTGTGGCCTCCTGGTTACTCTTGTGAGGTGGGCTTTCTGGGCCTGGAGTCTTTTTGTCAAGATGTTGGAATGAGGAGGCTGGTTCATGGTTCTGCTGCGGTGGGGCCTAAATAAATTTCTTGTTGTTTTCTCCTTAGAGAATCTCTCATACCTTGTGATTTCGAACCATTCAAACATATACATGATTATATTTGAGATTAT
>JAQQSZ010001806.1:0-14956 GCA_028646595.1 Phalanger gymnotis | reverse complement strand
TCTATCAAAGTTAGTAATCATAGATACAATGTGTCTGTAATTGTATATAATATTCTCCTGGTTCTGCTCCCTTCATTCAGCATCAGTTCATACAGATCTTTCCAGGTTATTATGAAGTCCATCTGCTCCTCATTTTTTGTAGCACAATAGTATTCCAATAATCCATATACCATAATTTGTTTAGCCATTCCCCAATTGATGAGCATCCCCTTGATTTCCAATTCTTTGCCACCACAGAAAGAGCTACTATAAATATTTTTGTATATATGGGTCAATTGAATTCTTAAAAGCATAGACCCTGAGTTAGAGTATACATTTTTATGCTATTATGTGGAAAGTAGGTTTTAAATTTCCTTAACCTCCTGGCCCTAGCATTGATTAGATGTAAGTTCCTATGGGTAGGGGAGTTGGAAGAGAGAAAAAACACATTTTTGTTTAAAAACTGAATTAAATTAAAAAGACTGCAAGCTCCTATGGGTAAGGGAGGTAGAAATAAGAGAAAAAAATTTTTTTGGTTAATTAAAGAAATTAAAATGTAAAAAAGAATGTAGTATCTTTGTGATTAGGGTTTGTTTCATTCTTTGTAGACAATAAATACTTGTTGATTGATTAAATATGCAATTTTTATACAGTATTGAAATTACTCTGATGAAGTTACGTGAATTTGAGTCCATAGTAAAAGCAGAGAAGGCTAGCAGGAATTAAAAGGTGGCGAATCAGCTGCCTTTCCATCCAATAACGAGAATCCTTGGTGGGGGAGGGGAGTTTGGGGGGGAAGACAAGCATTCAAATTCTTTTCTACAATATAGGAAAGAATCTATTTTTCTAACAAAGCTTTTGACTGTTCTGGTGCCCTTTGGCAATGCATACATTGCTCTCAAAATGCAATAAAATGAGTGTCTATCAAATTTTTTTTGTTCAGTGACTCATTCTTCACACGGAGGTCTCAGTGTGGAGGGAGTCTACAGTGAGGTTGATGATGTGAATCTGGCCTCTTCTGGCTGAGGAGAATTAGAATAAAGCATATAATAGGAATGGGTGTACTACTTCATAAAAGTCTTTATTATGCCCTTGGGAAAGTATATATATTTTGAAAAATGAAAGAGCAATGCTAGGAAGGAATAGTGGCCAAAAATAAGAGGGGAAATGGGCAGAGGGACAAAGGAAAGCTGATGTAAGTTGATAATAAAAAGACTGTACTGACTATGTAATGTACAATGTTCAAAGGTAAACATATTTAAAAAGGAACCAGATGCTGCCAGGGTCTAAAATATTCCTTGGTTGTAAGTTAGGGACCTTTGGATACTTCATGAACTCCTGTAGACTGCAAGTTATTGCTTCTGTGCCCAAGAGAAGAGTCTAGTAGCCCAAAAGGGTTGTTATGTTCCCACACATACTAAATAGGCAGTGGGAAAATCAACTTCATATAGAAAAGAATGTTGTGGGTTAAAAAATTATATTTATGTAGCAGGCTTGCCAACACATGCTTCAGAGAAGTCATGTGGGCCCCTCTCCCTTCTACTATCTCCTAAACAAGATATGAAACTTCTGGGAGATCTGAAACTTAATTCTTTGACGAGGTGTGAACTTGCCTAGGCCTGGGGTCCCTGTTACCCCATAGATATAGCCTTAAGTTCTGGCATTGAGGAAGAAATTTATACACTTTAACTGATCCTTGGTCTGTGTCTGTGAAAGGAGATAGGGGTTATTTGGAATCTGGAAGAGAGAGGGAGACACACCAAAACCCAAAAGGAAAGACACACACACACACACGCACACACATACACATGCACACACACACACACACACACACACACACACACACACACACACACAAAGAAACAGACAGAGAGACAGAAACAGAGAGACAGAGACAGAGAGACAGTGACAGAAAGAAAGGCTGAGAGACAGAGACATCAGAGTAGCAGGCAATACCCACCTGTAGGGAGGATACACAACTCTCAGGAGTAGATTCCCAAAGTCAAAGACAGAGACGTTATGATGAAATGAGAAATGTTGGACTGAGTTCTCTGCAGAGAGGCCTATGCATCCATAGGAGAAAGGAAGCCAAGGTCTGGGGTAGGAGTAACCTAGACCCATCCATTTGTTGGTACTATGAGTCATGTGGACTATGTAGGTTCCCAGAGAAGATTAGAGGAACCTGAAGAAGAGTTGTCTTGGCTGTTTAAGAGGCCAGGTATGAGTCCCTAAGATTTAACCTTATAAGGTTAAATAAATCCTGTTCTGTTAGCCTGAGAATTTATATTGTAGCTCAGTGCCCTTTTCCTTTTTAGCAGGAGAACTAGATGCTAATGAATTGAATTCTAGTCTTCCCAGGGTAGAACCTTGGATTGGGGAATTGAGCTATAGCAATTTTGGGAGAGGTCTTGAAGATTGATCAAAGGTCATGTATATGTAGACCTGCAGTTTTGGTTCATGTTGAATCACAGTTAAAACCTTAGAAATGTTTCACATTATTTCTAAAAGAGACACTAGTGCTTTATACTGAGTTTCAAAAAGGTGGGAGATGGTGGCCTATTTTCAAAAGTTGGAGACAAATTCACCTAGAAATCCATAGTTTGCTGGCCTTAACTGTTCCATGCATTTGCATCCTCTAGTGCCTATGTGAATCCCTGGGAGTAAGAGGGCAGAGAGATGGAGAGTATGCATTTATGTGCCTTAAGGCCCAAACTTAGTACATTGCTGTGTAGCTCTAGATACTCAATAAAGTTTTGACTTCTCTTGTCCTCAGTTAATGCCCCAGGGTAGACAATCTAGAGAATCTGTAGATTAGATGATAAACTCTCCAGACTTTATGCTAGTAATATGTTGCATTAACTTTATTCTTAGAAACTTAAAGTGTTATGAACAAAGTAGGGCCTCACAATGGCGTTCTACTTGACCAGTCAAACATTTGAAAACACTTTGATTTTTGACATCTTGAAGATAGAGCCTTTATTCACATTTTATGGCTGATATCCTCCCGATTTTATCCTGTTCTTTTTATGTTCTTTTTTTTTCATAACCTTTGTTCCCAGACTGCTCCCCAGATCCTGCCTCTTTTCTTGTGTGCCTGTTAATTGTAACTTCTTGCTGTTTTCTTTCTAGAGACAACTTGGTAACAACTTAGCTTCAAGAAGACCCGAGTTCAAATCCTGCTGTATTCTCACTAACTTGGATGAGTTAACATAAGTATAATGCTTCACAAACCTTAAAGCACTATTTAAATGCTAGCTATTATTAATTGTGTGAAGCTGGGGATTGTCACAACCTGTCTCAGCTTCAATTTTATCATCTCTAAAATGGGCATGATAATAGCACCTGAGGCTTGTTTTTAGGATCAAATAGGATAACATATGTAAAGTGCTTTGCAAACTTGAAAGTACTACATAAATACCAGTTATTTTTATTTTTTTTGGTAGTATCTACTTCAAGTTGCACCACTTTACTCACTTTCCTCTCCTCCAGTTTGTTACTTCCAATCTGCTGTGGGCTGAGAAACCAGATATCTAAGCTTGTTAGAATGTATACAATGAAAGCAACTAGGCTTTTGAATGAGGCTCAAAAAACAGGGCTCTTCCATGAGTCAAGTACCTGAGCTTCAGTGCATGCACCACATTGGTTGTTCAGAGGTTCATTTCCAGGTTCTTGACTCTACCCCGAATAATTGAAATTGCTAGAGAAATGACTTCCAAAGAGGGGCAATATCATTGTAACAGCAAACTATGTTAAGCATTATACAGTGTTTTCTGCTCTCTGACTGTTTGGGGTTCAGATTGTCAAATATCGCCTTTCATTTGGTTGATTAAATTCATATTCATATTCAGGTTATTGGGTCAATCCCTGATTTATCTAATCTATGGCTTCATGATGGAGTTTTGCCAACAGCTAATGGCTCATTATGAAAGAGGGGCTTATCATTAGATTGTGAGCTCCTTGAGGGCAGGGACTGCCTTTTGCCTCTTTTTGTTTCCCCAGCACTTAGTACAGTACCTGGCACATAGTAGAAGCTTAATAAATGTTTATTGACTATAGTAGAACTTGACATTTAAAAAAAATCAATGTACTAGCATAGAAGTGTTATCTCCTCAAAGTGAACAACATTGGGAGACTTTGCATTTATAATTGCTATTGTTTAAAACATGTAGGGGAACTTTGTACTCTGAGGTTTTGGTGATCAAGTACCACTTTCCACACACATAGCCTTTCCTGATTTCCCCCACTGTGGTTTCCCTCCTTCCCCAAACCACCATACATTTATTGTGTGCATATTTTGTATCTACATATCTATATCTATATATGCATATGTGGTCTTTCTGATAGTATGCTCAAGTGGATAGACTGATTCATTTTTGTACTTGTATCCTGAGAGGCTGACACTATGCTTGGCACATGTGTGCTTATTGAATAATTGTTGGTGATTGAATTGTATTAATTGATAGGTTTTTAATTAATTCTCGTTGATTAATTGGAATTTCCTTCAGAATTGACCATAATGTGGCAATGTTTTATACTTAAAGGAGACATTGATTTTTTGAAAATAGAGGATTTTTGGAACTGAACAAGGCTGTTGTAACAGAAAGAACACTGGCCTAGGCAGGAAAAAACAACTTTGGTTTCTAATGCCAGCTGTGCCATTAACTTGCTTTGAGCAACTCATTTACACTCCTAGGGCTTCATTTTTTCCCTACCTAATATGAAGGATTTGGCTTACCTATTGTCTAAGGTCTCTTCTCACTTAAAATTTTTCTATGATCCAGCATAGAGGGTGATTTCATAAGCAAATTATGGGAGCGAGGAAAATTTTATGTCAGACCTATGCACAAGTGAAGAATTCATGACCCAACAAGAGATAAGAGAGCATTATGTGATGTAAAAATGGATAATTTTGGTACACTAAATTAAAAATGTTTTGCAAAACAAAATCAGTGGACAAGATTAGAAGGAAAGCAGGAAACTAGGGGGAAAAATTTGTAGCAAGGTTCTCTGATATTTCTCAAATATATAGGAACTGAGTCAAACAGAATACAAGCTATTCCCCAATAAGAAATGGTCATAAGATACAAAAGGGAGGTTTTCAGAAGGAGAAATCAGAGATATCTATAGTTATATGAAAAAATGCTCTAAATCATTATTGTTTAGAGATATAGAAATTAAAATAACTCTGTGGTACCACCACACACCTATCAAATTGGTTAATATGACAGGAAAGGAAATTGACAAATGTTGGAGGGGATGTGGGAAAATTGAGACACTAATGCACTGCTTGTGGAGTTGTGAACTGATTTAACCATTTTGTAGAGCAATTTGGAACTGTGCCCAAAGGGTTATAAAACTGTGCATGATACTTAACCCAGCAATACCACTACTAAGCCTGTAATGCATCTGAGAGAGCTCAGAGAAAAAGGAAAAGGACATAGATGTGCAAAAATATTTATAGCAACTCTTTTTGTGGTGACAAAGAATTGGAAATTGAGGGGTTGCTCAGCAATTGGGGAATGACTGAACAAATTGTGGTATATGATTATGATGGAATACTATTGTACTATAAGAAATGATGAGTAGGATGGTTTCAGAAAAATCTGAGAAGACTTATGAACTGATGCAAAGTGAAGAGAGCAGAACCAGGAGAACATTGTATACGGAAGCAACAATATTATATGATGATCAACTGTGAATGCCTTAGCTATTCTCATCAATACAATGATCCAAGACAGTTCTGAAGAACTTATGATGAAAAAGGCTATCCACCTCCAGAGAAAGAACTTATGGAGTTTCAATGCAAATTGAAGCATACTGTTTTTACTTTTTTTGGGAGTGGTGGTGGTGTTGTGTTTTCTTTTTCAACATGGCTAATATGGAAATATATTTTGCATGACTTCACATGTATATCTATATCAAATCACCTGACTTCTCAAGAAGAGGGAAAGGAAAAGAGGAAGGGTATTTTTACATGTAATTTATGTGTCCCCACCCCTTTACCAGGAGGTAGGAAAAAAGCTTCATTATCAGTTTTCCAGAACTGGAATTGTTCATTGCAGTAGATCAGACTGACTGGTTTTTAGTGTTGTCATTTACATCATAGTTTTCAAATATATTTGGGCTCATTGCAGCTGGTAAAATTCCTGTATGTGCCAGATTAAAATGAATTTGGGAAATATTTGACAAAAATAAATAAAATTACAGTAGAATATAGATAATGCTAATATGTGGTTTTCTAAGTTAATATTCAATCTGCAGGGATCTTTATGCACTGTTTTGTGGCTCTGTTTCTATTTGAGTTCCATACCACTGATTAACATTTTTGTAATCATTGTATATATATTGTCTGAAGATGATTAAAAAAGGTGCTCCACAGGTGTTTTGAGCAATGTAGATTCCTCTCAACAAGTGTATCATACCCTTTCATGGTGACCCCTTCAAAGAAGTCAATGCTCATTTATTCTTATGTATTTTTTTTAAATATGGAGCATCAGATATTCTTTAAATATTCACAGAATTATAAACCTCTAGGTCATCATTTAACAAAATGTCGTACTAGATATTTTCTCCAGTCCTAAGTCTCAACTACCCTCCTCCAAATATGTATCAGAAGTTGAACAATTATATATGAATCCACAGCACAAGAAAACAAGAAGCCCAACATGGCAAAAGCTTCATAAATTAACACTGGAGAATGCTAATCCTTATAAGCACTCAAGACACTTACCCCACTAGTCTTCATGATTTGGTATGTTGGACAGACCAACCTACAGGCTTCTGATTGGGACTCAGGTTGTGATTTATTGAAGCTGATCGATCAATACATGTAGAAAAAAGACTTTGACAAAGCTCAGCACAAATTTATATTAAAAAACCTACAAAGTATAGGAATAGAGCAATAGAGTTTGTCTAAAGCCAAACTCAAGCATTATATTCAGTAGGAATATACTAGAAACTTTCCCAATAACTACAAGAGTAAAGCAAAATGTCTCCTTTCCCTGATTTTATTTGCTACCCTTCTAGAAATGCTGGCAATTGTAATAAGAAAAGAGAAAGAAATTGAAGGCATAAAGACAGATAGAGAGGAGATACAAGTATTCACATTTGGTGAACAACATGATGATTTATTTAGGAAATCCTAGGGAATCAGCAAAGAAATTAATTGGGGCAATAGCTTCAGCAAAGTTTAGGCTATGAAACAAATCTGAAAAAATCAACATAATTTCTATATAATGATAATCACATCCAGGAGGCAATAACAGAAAGAGAAATTCCATTCAAAATAACTACAAAGTGCATAAAATATTTGGGAGTCAGTTTACTAAAGCACATTCAGTACTTGTATAGATTCAATTACAAGAATTCATCTCAAAGAAATATAGCAGAACTTAGATAGCTAGAAATGTATTCAATGCTCATGGCTGGGCCACACCAATATAATAAAAACTGTAATACTTTCAAAATTAATTTACAGATTTAGTGCTATACCGGTTAAACTACCAAAGAAATATCAAAGGGATCTACAGAACTAGATAAAATAATGAAAAATTCATTTGGAGAAACAAAAGATCTGGTATATCAAAAGAAATAATGAAAAAAGATCAGAATGAAAAGGAAATAGCATTTCCAGATATAAAAATATATCACAAAGCAGCAATCATCAAAAAACCATCCAATTTAATTGTTTTCTAGTGATTAAAAATAGAAAAGCATATAGATGGAATAGAGAAGACAGAGAAGAATGAAACATAATTTAGTATGTGATGTCTGAAAACATAAATTATTTAGAAAAGAACTCCATATTTTATAAGAAATCCTGAGAGAACTGGAAAGTAGTCTGGAAAAAAATAGGCCTTAGAACCACACCTTATACTGTATTCCACAATAAATTTAAAAGAGATTGAATTGGCTTGAATATTAAAGATCATACCATAAGAAAATTACTAGAAAAGCAGTAAAGAAATTTTTTTTTTTAGCTATGGGAAAGGCATGACTTCTTAACCAAATAAAGGATAGGTAATTAGAAAAGAGGAAATAGAAAACTTTGATTACATGAAATTGTAAAGCTTTTGCACAAACAAAATTAATGCATTTAGGATAAGAAGGGAAGCAATTGAATGGGGGGAAATCTTTGTATCAAATATTTCTAACAAGAGTCTAATATCCAAGATATAAATATAAATAACTGGAAGAAATGTATAAGATATACATAAGATCATTTCCCAACACATAACTAATCAAAGGATATGAACACATATTCCTCAAAAGAAAATATGCAAACTATTTACAACCATATGAAAGAATGCTCCAAAGAATTAATAAGTGAAATGCACATCAACATAATACTGACATTTTACCTCACACCAAGCAAATTGGCAAAGATAACAAAAAATTCAAATAGTCAATGTTGGAAGGGATGTGGAAAGAGAGACATGTTAGTGTATTGGTGGAACTGTGTATTGTTACAAGCTTTCTGGAAAGCAATTTAGAGTATGCAAATAAAGTGACTAAAATGTCCATACCCGTTGACTGAGAGATTCCCAAGGAAGAATGTACCCAAAGAAAGTCTTTGATGAAAAATAAAAGTTCAATTTACACCAAAATATTTATAGTATCTCTTTTTTTGTGATGGCAAAGAACTGGAAACAAAGTAGATCCCCATTAATTAGGGAATGGCTAAACAAATTGTTATACAGTTTGTACTGTGCAATGGAATAATACTGTGCTAGAAGAAATGATGAATATAATAAATACAGAGAAGAACCAAAAGCGTTATATGAACTGATGCAAACTGAAGTAATCAGAGCCAATAAAACAGTATACGCAATGACTACAATAATATAATTGGAAAGAAAAACCACAAGACATTTGAAACTGAATGGGAGGAAATTATGAAGCATAATCTTGGCCTTGAAGAGATTTGAAGACACTTTCCACTTGCTCCTTTGAAGAGGCAGGAGATTCATGAATATTTAATATTGCATCTAATATGAGACTTTTTTTGGATGTACTTACTAGTTTTGCTTATTTTTTCTATTACTCCTCTCAAAATATTGCCCTCTGGTAGGGGTGAAAGGGAGAGATGTAAGGGGAAATGTAGGTGATATTAAGATATATCAATGCTAATCTATTTGTTTAAACATATAGGTCATCAATTTTTAGTCAAATGTCTAATAAAGACTTGGTCGTAGCATAATTTATTCTTGCAATATTTGAAGAAGTAGTGGATAATTATTTAAAGAATAGGTATTTTGCAAATGATTTTCCTGTATCAGTTTCCTTAAGCAATGTGTCCATATTAAAATATATGTATATATGTGTGTACATATAAACTCATGTATGTGTGTATATATTATGTAATGTTAAAGTGTATAGAATAATTACTTGTCTCACTTTGATCAAGTCATTTAACTTCCATGGTCATAAATCATAGATTTAGAGCTGGAATGGACCTTAGATAGCAATTCCTTTATTTTACAGATCACAGATTTAGAGCTGCAAAGGACCTTAGAGGCCACATAGTTGTCATTGAGAAGCTGAAGTCACAAATGTTTAACAGACTTGTTAAGGTTACACAGGTGGTAAAAAACAGATCTGGGTTTGAACCCAGTTCTCTGACTCTAAATCAAGAAGCAATTAGCAAGTATTCGTGGAGTGCTTACTCTGTGCCAGGCGTAACTATGTTAGATGCTGGGAATACAGATATAGTGAATTAAGACCAACCCTATTTCCAATAAATTTATAATCTAATGGGGGAGAGAGCAAGGGTAGAAGTAATTATATAGCTCAGCACAGTGCCCAGCATATAGTAAGTGCTTAATAAATGCTCTATCTCTCTGACTGTTTTCTCTATCTGTGTATGTGCATACATACATACATATATGTAATGAATATAAAAAGAAGTGCATGTAAATACAAAATAGATAAATACAAGACCACTAATAGTTGAACAGATCAAGGTAGATTTCCTGTACAAGGTGGTGACTGAACAGTATCTTAAAAGAAGAGAGAGATTTCATAAGGCAGAGTTAAGAGGGGAGTGCATTCTAGTATAGGGGGACAGCCATTTCAAAGGTATTGTTATGGCAGATAGCATTCTGTTTGTGTGGAAGAGAAAATCAGTTTGTCTATATCACAGAAGCTGGGCAGGGAGTAATGTAAAATGAGGCTACAGGCCTCTCTCCACTAAGCCGTGATGCTTGTCTCCTCCTCTGTCAAATGACCAAATTACATTTTATGGCCTTGAAGGTTCCTTCCAGTTCTAAAATATGTCATCTTGTGATTTTGTGTACTTAAAGGAAAGGTGACAGGTTTCAGGGCTTAGAAGTCTACGTTAGCTCTGGAACCCTATAAGACAGATTTAGAGTCTTAGGTACAGTTTAAATGTAAATCATTAGTAGAGCAAAAGGTTTTCCCTAGTGCCCTGAAATAAGAATTATAGAAAACGATTAACAAAATATGTGTAAGTTATAGTGACTCCATTAAGACAAATTGTTCTCAAATCTTTTGTTATTAAGTTGGGTGAAAGATGATGCTGTTTTGTTCTCAAAATCTTGTCACTGTTTTAAAAATGACTGGAAACGGAATTAAAACCAGTACTGTTGTCCAGCAACCAAACGAAACAAACATTTTCTCTTATTTCTTTAGCCAACAGAGGATTTAAATGCAATCAGTGATGATACCTCAAAGTACCTGGATTAGAGCTCAGCTCTCAGTTGCTTCCTGAATTGTTGAAGAGTTCTCTTTCCCATTAAATCATGAGAATTACATTAATTCCTTAAAATGGATTTAATTCAGTAATTAAAGCTTCTGAATTAGTTTGCAGTTACAGTTTGTCTTCCTTCTTTAATTGATTTTGGTGGATGACAAAGATGCTTTCAATTCTGTTGCTCAGAAAGGGAGTTATCAAAAGCTTATAAACTTAAATATGTTGGCAAATTTTTTTTCTTTTGATTTAGAATGCAATTATGGGGATTATGTCTAATACTTGATTTTTTTTTCTTTCTGATGTAGTATTCTGAAAAGTAGGATCTTGTCTTCTCAAAGTAAGCTCCAAACAACTTGAAACTTCATAACCCAAATTCTGGAAGTACAATAGGGGTAGGGTTATAGCTCTACCATTCATGCAGTGAACTAAACCCAGGAATATAAAAAGATACGCATTGTAAGGATGATTGAGAGAACAGGAAGTTCCAGGAGCCAGTTAGACAGAGAGATTGATGTTTGATTCCTTAAAATGACAGTTTTATTTTGGAGGCTTAGTTTGTACCTCTCCTCCAGAAGATAAAGCAAATAAATCAGTAGGCCAGACATGGTGGTACATGCCTGTAGACCCTGCATCTCTTGAGGGCAGTAGGACTAAAGCCTGTTGGGTGTCGTCACTAAGTTCGGCAGCAATATGATGAGTTGCTCGAAGCAGAGGGCCACCAGGCTCTCGAGGGACAGTTGAACCAATCCGAACTAGAAATGGGGTAGGTCAAAGCTGCCGTGCCAATCAGCAGTGGGATTG
Organism: Phalanger gymnotis; assembly: GCA_028646595.1. Taxonomy (NCBI): domain Eukaryota; kingdom Metazoa; phylum Chordata; class Mammalia; order Diprotodontia; family Phalangeridae; genus Phalanger; species Phalanger gymnotis. Next base: position 3,465 of record JAQQSZ010001806.1, on the reverse strand, counting down.
GGACCAATGATTGGGAGTGGCCACTGTACTTCTAGCCTTGGTGATATAGGGAGACTTGGTTTAAAAAAGAAAAAAGAAAATCGTTATAAGATCTAATAACATTGTTCTTTTAATATTATATCTTTAAATGGTATTGAATCCCTCAATATGTGGGAATAAAAGCCATATATCATCTCATTTACTTGAAGATGGACACATTGAATTGTGAGTCATAGAACACAATGATCTCTATAGAAGTGAACATGAGTATCACCTAGAGGGCAAAGGAAGGGTCTGTGGTGGGTGTGAGCCTGATATAACATAAAACCAATGAGGAATTATGAAGGCAATAGGGCTAGGAAATGAACCAATGATTTCACGTCTGCATTCTTTCACAGGTTCGAATCCTTCCAGCTTGCTGAGAACCATCCTCATTTCCTTTTGGCATCATTAGGGTAACCGTTGAGCTTATGGGATATCTGTTATCTATTTCACTTGTATAGAGAACTCCAAAGTGTGGAAACTTCTACTAATACATCCTTGTCTGAAACTTAGGGTCTTAGAGAATCTACTACAACACTTGGAGGTGAAATGATTTACCTAGTATTGCACAGTTAGTATGTGTCAGGATTTGAACCCAGATCTCCCTGACTTTGAGACTAGCTTTCTATCTACTACGTCATGCTGCCTCTTAAGGTAGATAGTGCGATTGCAATTATGTCCATTTTGCACATGGAAATGCTGAAAATAAATGACATTGAGTGACTTTTAGTACATATGCATACATATGTGTATATATGTATACACACACACACACACACACATATAGGCTAATAACAGAGTAACTTAGCTCATGGCTATTAACAGAAAACAGAGTTAAGACTTTAACTTAGTCTGGCTCATTCATAGCCAGTGCTCTTTTGGCCTATGACCCATGGTTCTAGACTTATACAAAATTGACCGAAGAGGGCTTCTCATAATAACCCTATGGATCATTTTGTCCCAGTCCCAAGAAATCATGAGAACATCTGAATCTGGTTCATTTCCAGCTATCTTCTAGGGACTTTCAGTTCTCTTGAGAGCATCAAGCTGACAATGAGGATTTAAACAGAATGGTTTATTAAAAGGGACAGAAAATGGACTTGCATTAGAGTCAGATTAGCAAGGAAATAGTAATGAGTCCCCTTCTAGTGCATAGAATTTTCTTCATTCCCCTGACAAAGTTAAGTCACGATCCCCTCAAAACTCTTGACATCCAACTGGAAAGATCCTAGCCTGGTTAGTTTGGGTCCAATGGTAAGTAAAGTCACTTAATAAATGTTTATTGACTATTGACTCCAATACTTTCTACCTGCGACCCCAAGGTGGGTCACTTAGCCCCTCTCAGCTTCAGTCTCTCTATCTGTAAAAAGGTTAAAATAATTGCAGTTCATGAGGTTGTTGTGAGATAAGCACTTTGTAAACTTCAAATCACCATATGAGTGTGAGTTCTTGCTCTCGTTGTTCTAGGAAAACATTGCTAGTTTTGAATTCCTTTGGCCCCTTGAATCCCAGGAGGAAGTTTAGAGGAATAATTTTTCTCCATGATATAATCTTGGTGGATATAGAACACTTTCTCTCAGCATCTGCAACTAAGAGATAACAGTTTCCCTTTCTGTAGCAAATGCCTTTTCCCTCATATGATCTAATAGTCACAAAACTGAAATAAAAACAAAACTCCAAGTTTTGTCCATGTGTCTCCCCTTACCCACAACTATTCTGCCTCACCATTCTTTCCAGTTATTTCCACTGCAATCACATGGCTGAGTTCTCAGATTTTCCCCCCCTTTCTTGGTGCACTGTATGGACACAGCAACCAGAAGAGGCACTGACAAACAGCCGATGTTCTCTAGGCTGTAAGCTAGGACAGAGCTATTATACACAGGTCTCTTGACTTCTGCCTGGCTGGATGATGGGTCTCTGGCCAAAGTGTGTCTTTTGGAAAGTGCGAGGAAATTCCCTTTAGCCATATTTTGAAGGGGGAGAAAATAAAAATCATTTCCCCCTCCATGCAAAAATTTGGTTATGTTTTTGTTCACAAAGATGACTGAAGAAAATTGTCTCTGGATTATGAGAGCACAAAATTGTTTCTGGCTCATGACAGCACAAAGTGTTCAGGATGAGCTCTTTTCTAAACAAGTGGTTTAGCAGGAGAGAAATTCTGAATGTTTGAAAATACCATGCGGGGTGGATGGAGTGGGAAGTGTCACTAAGTTATGAGGCACCCATCTCTGCACGGATGGAATGCGCTCAAGTGTCCCCTGAAGGGAATATTAACTATGGCATGACCGCAGAATCTAGAAGAAACAGAACGAAGACAGATACCTCTGGAATATGGGTTTTAACCCAGAACTTATAAACTTTAAAAAACAACAGCAACTATGTTTTTGATAATTGCATTTCAATATAATTGGATTATTTGGCAATCCTATCTATTTTATTTTATATGCAGCTGGTGGCCCATTGAATTCAAAACAGCACTGGGCCTAGAACCAGGAAGACTGGTTTCAAATCTGGTGTTAGACACTAGCTGTGTGACCTGGGACAAATCACTTAACTTTTTTTTTGCCTCAGTTTCTCAAGTGTAAAATGAGGTTAAAAATAGCACTTACCTTTAAGGATTACTGTAAGGATCTATTGAGATAATATTTGTGAAAGTGTTTAGCATAGTGTCTAGCACAAAGCAAGTGCTACATAAATGCTTATTCCCTTCCCCTCATTTAAAAACATCCTAAGACAGGGTCTGTAAGTTTCACCAGAGTGCCCGAGAAGTCTTGCTGTTATTCAATTGTTTTCAGTCATGTCCTACTCTTTGTGACCCCATTTTTTCTTGGCAGAGATACTGCAGGGGTTTGCTCCTTCCTTCCCCAGCTCGTTTTACAGATGAGGAACTGAGGCAAATGGGGTTAAGTGGCTTGCCCAGGGTCACACGGTTAGTAAGTGTCTTAGGTTAGATTTGAACTCAGGAAATGAGTCTTCCTGACTCCAGGACTGTTATCTACTGTGCCATCTAGGTGCCTTAAGAAGCCTATGACACATAAAAAAAGGTTGAGAATCTGTGTTCTAGAAAGCACATGCCATCTTGGTTTCTTTTCAGGATTATTTCCTTTTCCCCATTTATTGTGTTCTTTCCTCCTCATTTCCCTTCTCTGTTAATTGAAAAACAATTATTAAGCTGAGACTTAAAAATAAACTCAGAAAATGCCAAGTTTGCCATTTACACACATTGAGTCATAGCTCAGCTGACGACTGAGTGTATAGTTGGGCAATGCTAGCCAAGTGATGTCATTTTTTAAAAAAATTATTTAATATACTTAGTTTTCAGTACTGATTTTCACAGGAGTTTGAATTACAAATTTTTTCCCCATTTCTACCGCTCCCCCACTCCAAGATGGCATATATTCTGGTTGCCCTGTTCCCCAGTCAGCCCTCCCTTCTGTCACCCCA